>CAJNDT010000624.1:1167873-1235305 GCA_905221615.1 Symbiodinium sp. CCMP2592 | reverse complement strand
ATCCCGGCAATTATAAATCTTCTCATATTTACCTTATATTCATCATGAGAATGCCTATTCTAAATAATAATCAAGATCTTCTATCAATTCATATAGATAAGATATGATTCCCAAAATATATATACCTAATCATAAAAACATTTCATGAAATGGTATTAACATATGAATATGGGGCCAGTGGGAATGGTTTCGTTCTGTAGCACGCTTGGTCTACTCCCAGCACGAGAATTCCACAATCAGTTCCACAAAAGACTCGCGACTTTTAGCTGGAAAATAATCTTTTCCAGTTGCGGATTTCGATTTACGAGGCTTCCGAAAAATACAGAATAGCAAAAGAGAATAGAAGTGGGACGTCAGATCTGTATCTATATCTATATATCTGTATATATGCATGAGGATTATTCTAGAACCTGTCATTAACAGGTCTAATGTTCGTTGACTCCTTTTGAAAATACAGGTTCTATTCCAAGACAGATAAGATATACTGGATGCAAGACTCCAGCTTCTCATATGTGTAAAGGGCCGCGTCTCGATCTTTTTGATTTCAGTAAAACTCGGGCACTTGGAGGATCATGGGACTTAGTAACTTAAGTAGGGTCATAAAAAAGGTCATTATAGTTATATCTGCTAATGACCCCAATTAAGGTACTTATAACCCTACTTACTAAGTTTCATGATCCTCCAAGTAGAATTCAGATGGTGTCGCCTTCAGCGGGGCCTGCTCCGTAGCAGCTAGTTCAGCTTTCGAGATCCCAGCGTAAGTATACTACATATATATATATATATATATGGAGTGTGCGTACTATGTATAAAAACACATATATATATATATACACATATGTATATCTGTACACAAATATTGTGCAAGTATCGTAGTGTTGATATAAATACAAGAGAGAGAGAGAGAGAGAGAGAGAGATTAAGGGTTTGTTGGTCGGCTGGGTCTTCGACGGGAAATAGGGGCTCAAGATGCGTTGAGTCTGAGCGGCATCGGGCTACTCCGCGTCGGTCTCTCAAAAACGACATCGACACCCAAAGCTTGGTTTGAGCCCCAGATCTGCCTTTGGTCTGAATCGAAGAAGCAGTTGAACAACGCTAGAACCCTCGACAAAGCAACACAAACAACACAAAACCATACCATTTCAATAGGTTCATAGAGCTGTCCTTGCATGGGCACCCTTTATTAGGAGGTTTACAGTTTAGGGTTTAAAGCTGGCCTTGCGAAACACCAAGAGCCTGCCTTTTTCAAACACCTGCAAAGGGAGTCATCTCCAGGCTAGGGACCTAAACCCTAAAACCCTAAACCGTAGAGCGCCTAAACCACCTAAAGCCCCTAAATACCCTAATCCTAACTCCCCTAAACCCAACCCTAAAATCCCTGAACCCTGCTGCCTTCTGCTTCTGTTCCCGAAACTTTAGGAACGACTGAGGTCGATTCCGCCTCGCTGCTTCAGGAGACTCCTACCCAATTGGGGCGGGGGGGGGGGCCTTAATAATTGACCTTAAAGGGTTTAGGGTTTAGGGGTTTCACCTTGGCGTATAAGAGTACTCGGTATACTGGTAGAAGAATACGTGCAGACTGTGGAGGGACATGATGACCAACCCTTCAGACCTCTCCATGAATTAAACCTGCAGGTTAACAGCCCAACGTGTGCAAGGGTGGTTGTCAAAATTATGGTCCCTTTTTCTCTCTTCTCCAATAACCAGGCCCAAACAAAGTTCAAACTTTTTAAGCTAGACCAAATATATGAAGCCAAAAAGCTTAAAGTTCTCCAATAGGCTAAGTAAGTTTGGGGTCCCTCTGATAATACGGCACCTAGTATTTAGGGTCGCCAAAAAGGGACCCTAGTTTTGACAACTAGCCATAAACCTCGAACAAACTGCATCCCGAACGACCTCTTACGAGTCATGGCTGAGGGCTTGGGGAAGGGCCCGAGCAAGACTTGAAAGACCCTGAACTTACCTTTGGTTAGTAGGGAATGGAGGAATGGGGGACAATTATAACTACTATTACTACCATTCTTCCATTCCCTACTCACCGAAGGTAAGTGAAAACGGCAGAGGGTCCTAGGGTTGGAAGTTTGGGGCTTGGGCCAGTGATCGTGCAGGGTTTTAGACTATATGACAACTCAATGACAACTGCACAACTCACACATGACATGTGGGTGGTTGTCAGAATTAAGGTCCCTTTTTCGGTCCCTATTGCAGTGCTGCACATTTTTTTAGGGTTCCCAAAAAGGGAACCTAATTTTGACAACCACCCATGTACTTTTGGGAATTCCTAGGTTACAGAGAGTCTCAGGCCCGTCTCAAGCCCTCAAACCGGCAATGCATGAAAGCTGAAGACTTGGACACCGATTTTTGTGGGTACTGTATGCGCTTTTGCAGGACATACTACATAAGCCTGAGTGGTTATCAACGTTTTGCCTTAGGGTTCCGGAATCGAATTATTCAAGGCTTGCACAAACCATGCTCGCTCGGGGTGGGTGCTTCCAAAATGTTTGGGTGCTCGCTCGTTTGTCTGCGCCGGCTGCTTGTTTGCATGAGGCGTGCTGCGCAAGCGAGCGAGCACGCAATTATGTTAGAAGCATGCACCTCGAGCGAGCATGCATTGGATTTTTATGGAATCTAACCCCAAATCCCAAACACCTCTACGGCGAGTCTGAGGCCTCAAAAATGCGTCTGTTTTGCATGCTCGCTCGGGGAGGGTGCTTCTAACAGTTTTGGGTGCTCGCTGGCGCGTGTGCGCTGCTCCGGCACGCGCGTCGGAGCGAGCTCCACAATCAAGGGAGCACGCAATTGTGTAGAAGGCACGCAACTCGAGCGAGCATGGCTAGCGAAAGCCTTGAATTATAAAACTACCCCAAACTAATTCCTTCAGGCTTCTACATACTCTTATACAATACCAAGCCGAAAAATCTGACACCCTGCTGCCAAAGCTCATCACGTGGCTGCTCCTTGTCTTGGACACGATGCCTGGAGAGTTGCTGCGAAAGCTCCGAAGAGTTAAACAGAGGGCCACCACCTCTACCGGCATCGATGCTGCTGCTGATGATGCCGATGACGCTCATGTTGGTGCTGGTGCTTTGTAGTGGCAGTGATTGTGGTAGCGCTGATGATTATGGTGATGCTGCTCGTGATGACCAGGAAGATTCAGAGTGAAACTAGGCCTGCTGCAGCAGTGTAACTAACACGTAGAATGAAACCATCCCGAAAATCGCCTTGGAGCTACCTGTCTCCAGTCAGCCCTATAAGCCCTATAAACCCTATAAGCCCTATAAACCATAAGCCCCATAAACCCTATGGCCCAATAAACCCTACAAACCCTAGAAACCCTGTACACCCTATAAACCCTAAGCTCTAAGCCCTATAAGCCCTATATACCCTATAAGCCCTATAAACCCTCTAAGCCCTACGCTGTAAACCCGGCCTCTCGTATGATGCCTCGAAGTCTGCGAGCTCTTCCTCGACACTGCCTGAAATTTTTGGGAATGGGGTCTTAGGGTTTAGGGTTCAAGGGTTTGTGTGAGGGTTTAGGGCTTAAGGGTTTGGGGCTTAGGGGTTTAGGGTTTCAGGGTGTTGGGGTTTAAAGGGCTCAAGGCTTATAGGGTTTAGGGTTTTGGGGGGGGCATATCAAGAAATCTGAGAGATCGCAGGCTCCAGGAGTTTTCGGCAGTAGCTATTTTGGTATGATTTCAGAGTCTTGGTGTCCGGCGTCTGGGCTTCGCCTTCTGGAAAAGCTCCGGGCTCAGGTAACAAGACTGACTAGGATGCCCAGTAAGGGTTTGGGGGTTTAGGGGTTTAGGGGCTCAGGGCTTTTAGGGTTTAGGCGGTTGAATAATTCAGGACTTAGAAGCCGGGCTCCCTTTTTTTGGTATTGGGTATAAAGTTATAAGGAACCTAGGACTACAGAAAGGGAATATTGGTAGTACTGGGCATGAACCCTACTAAACCCTGTAGATCCCTTAGAGGAGCCCTTAAAGGAACCCTGGTAGATCCTTTAAAGGAGGCCCTGTACTACTGGGCATCCTAGTTGAATGGTTGGGGACTGGAGCCCAGACACCCCAAGCCCGAACGGTTTAGGGTTTTAGGGTTTTAGGGTTTTAGGGTTTAGGGTTTTAGGGTTTTAAGGCTTTAGGGCTTTAGGGTTTAGGGTTTAGCCCTACGCCCAAGACCTTTAATCCTAGGGCCTTTTTGAAGGCTTGAGATCTGGGGTCGAAAGGAACTGTTGCGGAACGGCCTCATCCGTCGGACCTTGTTTCTAGTATATACTTTAGGTGGAATAGGTTTCTTGCAGAACATGATGCAGTAAACGAGATAATAATCAAGGCTTTGAGGGAATAGCATGACTGAGATTGCTTCCGCTCCTAGATGCTTGACTTCTTCTTTAGTTGGAGATCTCTTCAGCTTTCTAGACTGTCCTGGTAGAATCAGACGGTCGGAATCCGAAGCCAACACAACCCTGTGGATCCAGAATGCCTTAGTCACCACTCCCAAAACCTTACGCCCCGGCAAAAAGCCCCCACTGGCTCTGAGCGTGTTACCCAGAGAACCCAATACCCCTTTATTAAGGAATCGACCTTAAATTATAGAGGCCTTAAGATTATGATTTACGGTATATCCCCTAATTAAGGGGTTTGGGATATTGGGTTCTCTCAGTAGTTTCATCACATCTACTAGTTAGACTACGCTGCCCGCAGCGGGAGCTCCCTTTAGGGAACAGCAGGGGGTTCCCTCACAACAGCTTATCATAAAGCCCTTCCGACCAGTTTCAAGCCAAATTAATACTGGTTGGAAGAGGGTTTTGGGGGATACATGACTGTCGAATCATGATGAGGAGCCCAACAGTGGTAGCTCTTGTTTAGGCCCCGATGCTCCGGAAATGAAGCCAACCGGAATCCGACCATTTGGGTGGTTGTCAAAATTATAGTCCCTTTTTGGGTCCTTATCCTGATACAGCACCTAATATTTAGAGTACCCGAAAAGGGATCCCAATTTTGACAACCACCCATTTAGATCCGCCCAGCCTGGCGCGGCTTCGTCGTCGTCCGCCGCAGACGTCTCTTCCATCGCGTCTGGCGCCGTGCAGCTTAGGGCATGCATTTGGGTCCGGGGGCTTTGGGCTTATAACGTACGGGCCTTAATAATTAGAATAGGGTTTGGGTATACTATCACGATACTATAATTAGAATAAAATAAGGAGCCCGCAAATTAGTAGTGGTAATTATATAGGCCCCTATAAATATAGGGTTTTACCTTTCGGGCTGGATCTTTGATTCGGGGACCCTCTCTCTTGGAATTGCGTCTTCTAGCTCGTCTTGCGAAGGCTTTGTTTTGAGGCTTAGTATCGGCTCATGATTGTTCCGAACCCAACGGCCGCATCATGCTGTTGACACTGAACCTGAAATTCTAGTCACTCACAAGCCAGACTTGCTTAGTTTGGGCAGGTGCTGTTGCATTCTGAGATCCATGAGACCTGCACAGATACTCGGCGAAAGTGATAAGTCTGAGGGTCGAAAAATGAAAGTCTTATACGCAGGTCAGACGTAGCCTAGTGCTCTTAATCATTGTGTGTCTGGGCTTTGAATTAACCAGGGAGAAACAGTAAAGAGTTTTGTCTCATAATGGTTCCCTGTAAGTAGCAGGTCCCCAAGAATGTTAAGCTATGTAAGTATTCCTGTTCCTAAACCCTAAACCCTAAACCCTAATATGTAAGTATGGTACTCCAAAGCCCAGTTGTCGTCTCCAAGAGCCATCATCCAAACCCTTGAATGGAGGTGCTTGAGACTGTCAGCAATCTTGGCACAACGCAAGACATGCAAAGAAAGAGCCAGCGCAGTAAAACGAGCTGCGCCAGCGCTGGACATAGTACAAGTAATTTAGGACTGGGACCAGGACGACAACTGCGACCAGGACGACCACGACCACCAGCAGACCCCATGCAACCACCGAAAGAGCAGAAACAAACCATCAACAAGAAACCACTGGGACCACAAGGGTCAACAACCCAAAGACCACCAGGAGACCACAACGGCCAAACTGCTGCCCCCATATACTGGTGGATTCGAAGACATGACCATCATGCCTCCCGCCATGTACTGGCAGTCAAGACGTTCCGGACCACAGGCAACTTGCTTCGCCTTCTGTAAGAAGCAGAGACACAACTCGCATGCTTGCCCCAATGCACTGCCGGGATTAAGACATCTCGATGGCAAGCTAAAGCCGATGCGCCCTGAACGTACTTTGAGTATCGCGCTTTTTCCGGGGCCCGAGCGGGACTGTCTCAGTGATGGGGCATGCATGGGGGCCGTTTTCTGGGGAGCAGCGAAGTCTCGGCAACCATGCACAGGAATGCCGTGAGGAAAGGAATCACTTAGCCGTGGCAGTAGGAGCTCTGGGTTTCGCCGGGTTTCGTCAATCGAGTTGGTATTTCTTGAAACCCCAAACCTCAATGCCCCAAATCCTAAACCCCTAAATCCCTAAACCCCTAAACCCTAACCCCTACACCCCTAAACCCTAAACCCCAAACCCTAAACCCCTAAATCCCAAAACCCAAATCCTCCAAAAGCCCCGCTCCTCCTCGCTGATCTTGAGGAAGGTGGCCCTCATCGCTGCTGGGTGCCACAAGCCCGGCCTGAGTCTCAAAACTGGAACCGGCTCTAGGGTTTAGGGGTTTGGGGGTTTGGGGTTTAGGGTTTAGGGTTAATTAGTTCTGTTATAATTGGGGTTATAAGTCCCCTAAGTGGGGTTATCCTAATTATAGCCTACTTATAACCTTACTTACTAAGTCCCATGATCCTCTAAGTACGTAAGGAGCATGGTTCTACGATATAATCTTATAAGGGCCTAGAACCCGCCGTCTGCGGCTCCAGTTGCTTTTAAGTTCTGAGACTTATGCAGCAAGTCTGAGTACATCGAAGACCGGAATTGGACTCACGGGACAAGATTTGGAGCCCCATCCCCCGGGGAAACACGGCATGTCGCCCACACAGCGTGGCAGCTGTGGTTTGGGTATTGACCCAGACGTGATATAGAACGTGTTCATCCGAGAACGTCTCGGAGATGGCCTGCTAATCTATGAATTGTGGCGGCGATAGGCTTCTGTTGCACGGCCCTGGACGACCGAGACGGCTGGCGCAGCCGGTGGCAGAGCGTGCGACGTTGGGCCGGGCTGCTGTTTGGGCGGGGGCTCAGCAAGCAAGCCAGACGGTCCCATAATCCTGTAAAACATGGGTCATACCCTAGACCCCTAAACCCTAAACCCCTAAACCATAATCTACTAAAGTTACTAAACAAATTTTGCAGGAGTTCAGGTGACCGGCCGTCCAGTTCCAGAAGACTGGAACAAGCCTTAATCTTCCAAGCCCGATGCCCAACTCCCAACTGAGAAACTCGCGCCACACCGTTCGGGCCGAATAAACTCCAAGTGCGGACATACAGGCGAATCTACTTCATCGCATTGCCCTTCTCCCTTCTGTGCATCTCTCTAGTTGCCCGCCTTGATTGGTATCCGAAGCCTTATGCCCCAAGCTCACAGTCATAGTTAAATCCCGCCCCTTCCACCCTCAATCCTAAAAGGCACATGCTCCATACAGGGAACAAAAAGAAAACTGCCTTAAGGTCCGATCCCATGAACACTCGCCACGAACCTACCTCCAGTGACACATTGCGACGCTCCTGTCCCCCCTCAACGATTCCTACAACAGTTGCCCGATGAGCAAACCGCCCAAGGCACCGGACATGTGAATGGCACCTTTCAGGACAAAGCCTTCCAAAGAGAAACCCAAATCGGTCGAAGCGATTCAATCCATGCCCAGCCGTTTCCATTTCTGGGAGCTCTGACCCGGGACCCTATAGAAAAAAGATTCCACAACTTCCCCCTGAAGTCAGCAAAAAGGCTCTGCTAGCTTCTTGAGGCTGTCTCCGTGTCATACTTTATACCCTGTCTCAAGCCCAAACTCAGACCTTAACCCTGAACTCTAAAGCCACAATCCCCAAACCCCGAAGACCAAATCAAACGCAACACTCAGATCAAAACAACCGTATCCCAAAGCCTTGTAATTGTAATCCCTAAGCCAGGCCCCAAACTCTAAGACGACGCGCCTGCTCCCCAACTCCTAACCCATTGAAACCCCTGTTGGTAACCCTTGCAGCAAGCCGAACCCTAAACCAACCCACAGCCAGAAACTTCACCCTAAACCCTAACCCCTAAACCCCTAATTAAACTAAACCCCAAACCCCCAAACCCTAAACCCCTAAACCCTAAACCCTAAAACCCTAAAACCCTAAACCCCTAAACCCTAAACCCCTAAACCCTAAATCCCTAAACCCTAAACCCTAAAACCCCAAACCCTTAAACCCCAATCCCCTAAACCCTAAACCCCTAAACCCTAAACCCTAAATCCCTAACCCCTAAACCCCCAACCCCTAAACCCTAAACCCCTAAACCCTAAACCCTAAACCCTAAAACCCTAAACCCCTAAACCACTAAACCCTCAACCCCTACACTCCTAAACCCCTAAACCCCTTAAACCCTAAACCCCTAACCCTAAACCTTCAATCTTTGCCAAGAATCCACGGATTTCCCCTCGCTGCGACGCTCTAAGAGTTGCCGGTAGTAGGCCACGGCCTTCTCAAAAGGTAACCCTAGGGATCTAAGGACTCATATATTAAAGCTTTTGGGCCCTAAATCCATACTACCTAATGGCTTTTGGGCCATTTTGATCCCTAGGGTCAGCGAAGACATATCCGACATCCCTTAACCGAGGGCATTGTCAAAGATGCTTTTTGCAATATTCTACGGCTGTGGAGCACGGGGTTATGGGTTTGGCGTTTAGCAGCTTACTTAGCATTTCAGGTTCTGCCGTTGATACTGAGGGTTTAGGCTTCGGGACCTTTGGGCTACTAGGAGTCATCTGCTCTGGGCGCCTGCCCTCAAAGAGCATCTTGTAAAAGGCGTGTAACTCACCATTTTGAGCTTATAACCCTTCGATGAAGGATACAGGAGACTCCTTTACCAATTACCATACGGATCCTTACAGCGCCCATTGTGCATCACGGATGCAGTTCCGCCACGCTC
Source organism: Symbiodinium sp. CCMP2592 (assembly GCA_905221615.1). Classification (NCBI taxonomy): domain Eukaryota; class Dinophyceae; order Suessiales; family Symbiodiniaceae; genus Symbiodinium; species Symbiodinium sp. CCMP2592. Next base: position 1,226,226 of record CAJNDT010000624.1, on the reverse strand, counting down.
CACCAAAGGATGGTTCAAGATGGCCACCACCATGCCTGCGGAGCGAGGCTCTCATATCTCGTAAACGTTTCGAGATGCGTCATCCAGATCCTGTTCAAGAATGTCAGCATGGATAGTCTCGTCGCCATCGGCGCCCATGGGTTCGCCTCCTGATAAAGCAGGAATGGAAACGGGCATGTCATAGTTGTTGTTAGTGCCCCAAACAGCCCATATATCGTCGCCATCACCTTCCTCATCGTCTTCGACGTCTGCCCATGCCGTTCTGGCATGATGACGATCAGCGTTATGTTGACTTTGTGCAGCATCAGGATGCATCAGGTTAATATCTTGAATATAGGGGCCGAATAAAGGTAATGGGGATTAGTGGGGAGAACCTTTGTTATTGTGATTATTCTTCGCGTTATTCTTGTTACGGAGAGTAAAAAGATAGAAGGACTGTGAGAGCATATGAGTACCAATTGTTCAGAACTTGAACCCTAGAGCCCCAAACCTTAAAGCCTATAGGCCCTTAAGATCCCTTAAGTATGCCTTGCTTTGACTGCCTTTCTACCCAGCATCCGTCAGAGTTCCGGTAGGGATCCCGGTTTAGGGTTTAAGCTTTTGAACCCTGGACCCTGGAATCATACGAAAACAACTCAAGAACAATCGACAACAACATACCTCGAATACCATAGCAAACCTAAACCCAAAACCCTAAACATTTCAGGAGAGTCGCTTGAACCCGTTAGCCCCCAACCCCTGATCGCTAGATGGGCTTACGACCCAAAGGCTCCGTGCACCTACTTGGGCCTCAAAGGGGCGTGTTATACAAGTAATATGAGGCCTAAGATGGCCTAAGTATATAGTGATGTACGGTATCGGTACATTGTGCCTGAACTTTGAGCGAAATAAGATTGAATTCTTGCATTGATCAGCCGAAGCCCTAACTCCTGAAAAATCTAAACCCTAACATCTCAAACCCCGAAGCCCCAAACCCAAAATCACAATCCCAAAACCCAAACCTAAAAATCTCAGACACCTTCATCACATCTCCGAAGCCCCAAACCCACAATCATAATCCCAAAACCCAACACCTTGGAGTTGTAGCGTGCGAAGAGCGCCGCTGCGCTTTGAGGCTCGGCTCGGAGCTTAGGGTAGTCCTCGAGGAAGCTGCGGAAGCGACTGCTGCCTTCCGATCTTGGGCTAGGGTTTAGGGGTTTGGGGGTTTAGGGTTTAGGGGTTTAGGGTTTAGGGGTTTAGGGGTTTGGGGTTTAGGGGTTTAGGTTTAGGGGTTTAGGGTTTAGGGTTTAGGGGTTTAGGGGTTTAGGGCTTAGGGCTTAGGGGTTTAGGGGTTTAGGGGTTTAGGGTCTAGGGGTTTAGGGGTTTAGGGGTTAGGGGTTTAGGGTTTAGGGGTTTAGGGGTTTCGGGTTTAGGGGTTTAGGGTTTAGGCTTCTCTTTGGGGCTTCTCTTCCAGGAGGTGCTTTTCAAGCCTTTGAAAGATGTTAGTAGGTAAGATCCCCTTAAGGCCACTAAGAGAAAAGAGAAAATTTCCCAAAGCCCTACCTAGTCTTTGGGCTTTCGCATTTGGTTTGGAGTTTAGCGTTAGGGCTGTGGACTGTTGTGGATTTAGGTTAGGGCTATTGGTAGGATTTTGGCAAGGGGAAAAGGAGGGACCGTTAATGGGGACCCCTACCCTATAATGGGCTATATAATGGGTATGTAATAGCTATATTAAGGGTATACACCTAAGGGTCCTTATTTAGGGTCCCTCCGTTTATCCAAGGGAGGATTAAGAGAAATTCGTTAGGCTTGGTGGCAGTACAGCAAGATGGCCGGCATCCTTCCGAAAAAGGTGAAAACGGGGACCCAAAACCCTATAAACCCCAAACCCCAAAACCCTATAAACCCTAAACCCCATAAGCCCAAAAGCCACAACCCCAAAACCCTAAACCAAAGCACCACAAAGAAGTGGACAGGTTTCGACTGCGGCGGGCTTGCAGAGGCTGACTTTACTTTTCGTCTCCATTGTAGCTACCTCTTGACGGGGGCAAGGGTTTAGCGGATTAAGGGGTTTAGAAAAGGAACTACAATTCAGACTGTAGGTCGAGCCCAAGTCAGAAACCCTAAACCCTAAACCCTAAACTCTACAACACCCTAAACCCTAAACCCTAAACCCTTAAACCCTCAGATTTGAATCCCCTAACCCCCCCGGTCCGAACCACCCCTAGCTTCGGGGTGGTTTTAGTGGATCGAGAGCAGGTGGAGCTCTACACTTTCCTATGCTGCAAAGCACCCTGGTATAGGGGCCTCAAGAATGCGAAGAATGAGGTTTTCGATATTCCCTTTTTGGGTCCTTAGTATAGTACGGCACCTATTATTTAGGGTTCCCCCCAAGGGGACACTCATTCTGACAACTACCCATATGATACTGCTAGACTCTATAGATACTTCAGGATCCTAAGACCTATATAACTCGTGACGCTAATTCTAAAAGTATATACTCAGTATTCAAGCCACTACATAACTGAAAGCCCCGCAGTCCCTTTAACGTGAAGCATTAAGCCAACGAAATGTAGTGGTCGAGGGCCAAGAACACACCAGGTTCGAAACCACAACCAGTCCTGTAGCTGATTCTCATGATTCTCGCTGAAGTGGGGCTTGTGCCGGAACATGCGGCAGCTGATGATTGACGACACACCCGGATTTGGCGCTTGTGGCGGAAGCTCAGCAGCTGATGCTCATGATGATCGTCATGCTGGCGTGTGGCATCTGATGCTCATGATGCTCTCTGATTTTGGGCTTCTGATTGTTTCTGAGTGGGACATGCGGCAGATGATGCGATGCTCGATCGTTCGGTGGCACTTGTGGCAGAAGCTGCCGCAGCTGATGCTCATGATGCTCGTTGTTTTTGGGCTTATGCCGCAACGTGTGGCGCCTGATGCTCATGATGCTCTCTGATTTTGGCTTTCTGTGTGGAACATGCTGCAGCTCGTCCATACCATGCTCGATGGTTCGGTGGCGCTTTGTGGCGAAATCTGCGGCAGCTGATGCTCATGATGCTCGTTGTTGCTTTGGGCTCATGCTGGAACGCGTGGCGCCTGATGCTCATGATGCTCTGTGATTTTGGCGAACCTGTGTCGCCTGATGCTCACTGATTGTTTCCGCAGCTGATGTGTGCAATGCTCGATGGCTCGGTGGCGCTTGTGGCGGAACCTGCGGCAGCTGATGCTCATGATGCTCGTTGTGCTGGGCTCATGCCGCAACGTGTGGCGCCTGATGCTCATGACGCTCTCTGATTTTCGGGTTCTGAGTGAAACATGCGGCAGCTGATGCGATGCTCGATGGCTCAGTGGCGCTTGTGGAGGAACCTGCCGCAGCTGATGCTCATGATGCTCGTTGTGCTGGGCTCATGCCGCAACGTGTGGCGCCTGATGCTCGTGATGCTCTCTGATTTTGGCTTTCTGTGTAGAACATACTGCACCTCACGCGTACGATGCTCGATGGTTCGGTGGCGCTTTGTGGCGAAATCTGCGGCAGCTGATGCTCATGATGCTCGTTGTTGCTTTGAGCTCATGCTACAACGCGTGGCACCTGATGCTCATGATGCATCTGATTTGGGGTTTCTTTGCGGAGCATGCGGCATCTGATGTGATGCTCGATGGTTCGGTTGCCCTTGTGGCGGAACCTGCAGCAGCTGATGCTCATGATGCTGGTTGTGCTGGGCTCATGCCGCAACGTGTGGCACCTGCTGCTCATGACGCTCTCTGATTTTGGGGTTCTGAGTGAAACATGCGGCGGCTGATGCGATGCTCGATGGCTCGGTGGCGCTTGTGGAGGAACCTGCCGCAGCTGATGCTCATGATGCTCGTTGTTCTTGGGCTCATGCCGCAACGTGTGGCGCCTGATGCTCATGATGCTCTCTGATTTTGGCTTTCTGTGTAGAACATACTGCACCTCACGCGTACGATGCTCGATGGTTCGGTGGCGCTTTGTGGCGAAATCTGCGGCAGCTGATGCTCATGATGCTCGTTGTTGCTTTGAGCTCATGCTACAACGCATGGCACCTGATGCTCATGATGCTCTTTGATTTGGGGTTTCTTTGTGGAACATGCGGCATCTGCGGCAGCTGATGCTCATGACGCTCGCTGTTTTGAGCTCATGATGGAACGCGTGGCGCCTGATGCTCTCTGATTTGGGTTTTTTTCGAAGAACATGCGGGGATGCTCATGATGTTCGTTGTGTTGGGCTCATGCCGCAACGTTTGGCGCCTGATGCTGATTGCTCTCTGATTCTGACTTTCTGGTGGAACACGTTGCAGCTGATGTGTACGATGCTCGATGGTTCGGGGCCTGCGCTGGTACGTGCGGTAGCTGATGATGGACACCTGTGGCAGCTGATGCGCGCTTTCCTGGGGCTAGGGCGGAACTGGCGGCAGCTGATGCTCATGATGCCCGCTTCGCTGGCATGCGATGCTCGAGTGTTCGAGGCTTGTGCTGGAACGTGCAGTAGCTGATGATGAACACCTTGTGGCAGCTGATGCTCATGATGCTGGCGGTTTCTGGCTTTTGATGGCCGGCGTGGCAGTCCATGCTCGTGATTGAGTCTTGCGCTAAACGGTGCGGTAGCTGATGATGGAGACCTGCGGCAGCTGATTCTCACTGGCCTGGGGCTGGTGGTGGAACTTGCGGCAGCTGATACTCGCTGATGCTGGCTGGTCGGGGGCCTGTTGCGGAATGCACGGCAAAGATCATGATGCTCGCTTTGATGTCGCGTCGGAACATGCAGCAGTGGACGCTTATGCTGCTGATGGTTTGGGGCCTGTGCTGGATTGCGCGGCAGCTGATGCCCATGATGCTCGCTGGTTTCAAGCTACAAGCAGTGGTGCATGTGCTGGACAGCCCATGATTCTAAACCCTAAACCCTAAAAGCCTGGCTCACTGGAAAGTGCGGCAGCTGGTGCTCAGGTTTGCTGGTTTGCGGCTTGTGGTGGAAAACACGGCAACTGATGCTCATTGGTTGCAACACATTGGCGCATTGGGGTGTAATTAGGGCTTTAAAGCTTTTGGGCCGTGGCATTCCGATAACGATGGGTCGCATAAGTCCTAAACCCTCAACCCCAGCCGAAACCCCAGACACGAGAGAAACAAATAGGAATTGCTTGTCATTGCTCGCGTTGAACCCATAAGACCACCCCAACCCCCAGAGCCAGATCAGCCACAACAGCCGCCCAGCCCCCCGGCCGCTCCCCCAGAACCCAATTTTCCAAAAGAAGGTGTCAGTCTGCTGAAAACGCTTCGCTCAAAACGTTTTTGGCACCCAAACCCTTAGCAGTTTATATAAACCCTAAACCCTAGCTCTACGAGACTCGACAGGGGAAGGGCATCAATATTCCTGGCCCTGAAAGGCTCAAGATAGTTGTCATCACTAGGCTCGAGATTTTCGTTACTACTACTCCTACTACTACTACCACTACTACTACTACTACTACTGCTGCTGCTGCTGCTACTACTACTACTACCACTACTACTACTACTACTACTACTACTACTACTACTACTACTACTACTACTACTACTACTACTACTACTACTACTAGTACTCGTACTAGTACTATTACAGATATGCTTGCTGCTCATATCTTTATTATTGTTGCTAGTATGTTTCTTGTTACTTGTTGCTCTTATTGTCATTCTTGAGAACGGTGTGTTACACTAGCATGGTAAGAACATGACTGTCGCATTTTTTTCGGATCGCCGTCGCCCAACATGCAATCGCAGCTCTTGTAGTTCTCAGTATCAACAATACCACTAGCGCTTTCAGGATCGATTTCACGAACCTGAAACCCTAAACTGCAAATCCCAACCCCAAACCCTACCACCCCCCAATCCGAAACCTTGCAAAACCTCCCATCCCTAAAGACCTAAAGCCCACAAAACCTACCTTTCTTAGTCATTCTACATATAGACACCCTAATAAGAATCAGTAACGGCCTCCGGGCAAGGTCCTGCACGGCCCAATGAATGGAAAAACGAGGGTCCGATGAAGCAGGTCACTGAAAAAAGTAATTCGTTTCGGCTACAACCCTTTACCCCAAACCCTAAGCCCTAAAACCACTAAACCCTAAAACCCTAAATCCTAAAACCCCTAAACCCTAAAACCCTAAACCCCTAAACCCTAAATCCCTAAAACCCCATACCCTAAAACCAAAAATCCCAAAACCCTAAATCCCAAAACCCGAAAACCCTAAACCCCTGAAGCCCTACACATCCCTTTCAGGAACCCTTTAAGGATCCCTTTAATGAACCCTTTAAGGATCCCTTTAGGGATCCCTTTAAGGATACCTTTAAGGATTCCTTTAAGGACCCCTTTAAGGATCCCTTTAAGGATCCCTTTTAAGGATCCCTTTAAGGATCCCTTTAAGCAGGGCCTCCCAGCTGCATGCGACGAAGCTGAGTAGGGCTCCAAAGGTCCATGGTCGTGCTGCGCACGAAGCCTGTGCCGGTTTAGGGTTTAGGGTTTCTAAGCCACTATCCCATAATCATGGCAGTGCGAATCAGGGTTTAGGACCGTTTAGGGTTTGGATTTGGGAGCTTGGGGTTTCTATGCGAGTATCCCGAGTATCCCATAAAAATGGCACTCAACATATGCATTCCATCCCAAGATACCCTAGTTTACTTCAAGGTTTGGCGTGGGGCCTTCGGATCCCAAGCTCTGGGCTTCTGGGCGACCCCCAAGCCCTACCCTCAATGGCCAACATGTGTGCAGTGTTTCGCAATCCTTACGAAGTATGGCACAGTTGGTGCACCTTTCGGAGCTGTACTGTAAGCACTTCCAATGGCCAAGAGTTTGAATTTTTCTGTATGCGTGCATGTTCTCTAGTTTTTGAAAACCTACAATAGCAACGTTTGGGGAGTGGTTGTTGTTTTAGACGTCCAAGCCTTCCGAATTCAGCACAAAATCTGGGTATGGTGGTGTATTTTAAGCAATTTCAACGGCCAAGGATCTTCAAAAGTGTGTGTGGGGCTTGAGGCTTTCTTGGGTCTCGGGTTTAGGTGTGCTGGGTGCCAGTTTCCAATCTACTTGGTATAAACCAACTCGCATGATGTGAAAGCTAGAAATTCGTAGCAGAAGCAAGAGAGATTGTCCAATGGTCATGCTTCTGACCTCGTTTGATGACCCTGATTGCCCTGACCCCACCCGCCATCCCCAAAACGAAGCAATGCCAATGCAGGCCATGGCGCTCAGGTGAACGCCGAGCCCACGATGCCTTCCTGAGCTCGTGTCTTGATCAGAACGGAGCCAATGATACATTAGTTTACTCTTTTATCACTTGCTACCATTCATGAACGATTATTTGTTATGAGTGTTATTCTTGTTCTTGGTCTTACTGTGATTATGCTTATGATTTTTTGTCCTGTTATTAGTCAAATATTAGTTATAACAAAAACTGTTAACAGTAGTCTTAATGTTACTATCTCTAGTACTTTCACCACCACCATTACAATATTACCAGTACCATTTCTCTTACTGTTACTTTTCCCACTACCACTACTAGTACTACTACCGTTTCTCTTACTGTTACGGTTGCTGGTACTGTACAGGCCCTACTTGGAGGTTCATGGGTAGTTTTTCGTAGGGTTATTTGTAGGGTAGCTACACTTATAACCCGTATTAGGGGACTTCTAAGCCCCTGAACCTCCAAGTAAGTCCCCAGCTGCAGATCCTCGGCCTATGCTCAAAAGTTCCCGCCCAAAACGACTCCAGCGCTGCCGAAGGAGTGCGGTGGCGGTGAACACGAAGCCGTCCCTAAACCTTAAATCCTCTTTAAACCATGTCTATCCCCAAGAGTAACCAAAAAAACAAAAGGGTGCACTTTTTGGGTTAAAGGGAGTTATAAGAGAAGCTAAACCCTAAGAAAAGGAAATAAGGGCCTACTCTGGGTCCTAGCTGCAGTCTATACACTAAACCCTAAACCCCGAAACCGTAAAGCGTAGCCCGAACCTCGAAACCACCCTCGCTAAACCGAAGAACCCCTTTGAGGCCTACAGAAAAGGTCCGGGGGAACCTCTGGGCCTCACGGCGAGGCGATCTTTCTGGCTTGGGTTTAGGCATCATGGGCCTTAGGGTTCCTTCTAAGGGTACTGCAGGCTTCTAAAAGAGGGTTTCCGAGAAGGGTTCTATAAGGGATCTACATGGGAGTTTCCGAAAATAAGGGACCCTAATATAGTGCCCTAAATATTAGGATCCTTGTTATAAGGACCCCAAAATAAGGTACCCCTCATTTTCGGAAACCCCCACATTATGGCACTTACAGGATCATGCCTGGAGCTGAAGGGAAGTCGGTATCCACCGAAGCCCTGAGACTCTCAGCATCTTGGCCCCGAAACCCTACGTCCTATACCCTCAACCCCTAAAGGCCTAAACCCCCAAACCGTATACCCTCAAGCCGAAGGCCCTTAAACTGTATACCCTCAACCCTACACCCCTAAACTAACCCTAAACCCTAAACCCTAAATTTTAGACGGCTTGCGCCGAAGATGCGCCAGCGCAGGTTGTGGTTTGAAGAGCAGAACGAAAGCGGGTTTGATGGAAAGCAACCGACAACCACAATTCAGTTTAAGTAAATTGGTAAGTTTCTCAAAAAGCAGTTCAAGCAAATTGAAACAAGAGCCCGAACGGAGGTTTAAGTAAATTGAAGGCACCGAGGCAAAGCAAAAGGGAGCAGAGCAGAGCAAGGCAGGGTTGCAGAGCTAAAACGCCCAATTTGAGGGCCCGAACCCCCTCCAAGCCCCCAAATTTGGCTTTTTGCCTTTTCCAGACCCCTTCCAAAGCCGCCAAATCTGGTTTTTTTGCCTTTCTCCAGACCCCCTCCAAAGCCCCAAACTGTGCTTTTGGGTCTTTTCCAGTCCCCCTGCCCCCAAATCGGGTTTTTTGGTCTTCCAGACCCCCTCCAAGCCCCAAATCGGGATTTTCAAACCCCCTCCAAAGCCCTAAACCGGTATTCTTGGCCTTTTCCAGACCCCCTCCAAAGCCCCAAATTGTGCGTTTTGACCTTTTCCAAACCCCCTCCAAGCCCCCAAATTGGGTTTTTTTTGGCTGTTCCAGACCCCCTCCAAGCCCCCAAATCAGGTTTTGTGGCCTTTTCTCCAGACCCGCTCCAAAGCACCAGATTGTGCTTTTTGGCCTTTTCCAGACTTCCTCCAAGCCCCCAAATTGGGTTTTTTTTGCCATTTCCAAACCCCCTCCAAGCCCCCAAATCGCTTTTTGGCCTTTTCCAGATCTCTTCCAAACCCCCAAATTGGGTTTTTTTGCCTTTTCCAAACCCCTCCAAAGCCGCCAAATCAGGTTTTTTTGCCTTTCTCCAGACCCTCTCCAGAGCTCCAAAATGTGCTTTTTGGCCTTTTCCAGACCCCCTCCAAGCCACCAAATCGGGTTTTTTTGCCTTTTCCAGACCCCCTCCAAGCCTCCAAAGCGGGATTTTTGGCCCTTCTCCAAACCCCCTCCAAAGCACCGAATTGGGCTTTTTGGCTTTTTCCAGACCCTTCAAGCCTCCAAATTGGGCTTTTTTGCCTTTTCCAGACCCCCTCCAAAGCCGCCAAATCGGGTTTTTTGGCCTTTCTCCAGACCCTCTCCAAGCCCCCAAATCGGGATTTTTGGCCCGTCTCCAAACCCCCTCCAAAGCACCAAATCTGTATTTCTGGCCTTTTCCAGACCCCTTCCAAGCCCCCAAATCGGGTTGTTTTGCCTTTCTCCAGACCCCCTCCAAAACCCCAAATCGGTGTTTTTGGCCTTTTCCAGACCCCCCTCCAAGCCCCCAAATCGGTTTTTTTTTTTGCCTTTCTCCAGACCCCCTCCAACTCCCCAAATTTCGGGGATTTGGGGCTGGGGTTTGGATAGGTTTGGAATTGGGGATTTGGGGCTGGGATTTGGACTGGAATTGGGGATTTGGGGCGAAAATGGAATTGTCCAAAAACTTTTGCGATTCGGGCTACCGGCCTGGAACAAGCCAAAACCCAAATCCAGATTGCGGGTTTGGAGGCCAAAAAGCCAGTTTGGGGGCTTGAAGGGGGCTTGGAAGGCGTGGAAGCAGCCAAAAACCCAGTTGGGGGCTTGAAGGGGGCTTCGACAAGGCCAAAAACCCAGTTTGGGGGCTTGGAGGGGCTGGAAAAAGCCAAAAACCACAGTTTGGGGGCTTGGAAGGACCTAGAAAAGGCAATTCTACACCCACCCCAAATACTGAAACGCGAAAATGGAATTAACCAAAACTTTAGGGATTAGGGGCGGACTCTCGTTGTGACAATGAGTCTGGACCAGCTTCGGATCCGTAGCATCAACCTCATCAAGGACTTTCAGGTGGCGGTAGACTTGCCGCATCCTGCTCGTCAGAAGGGCTTGTAACCGTCCGGGTTCACCCGCCGATGGGAAACAAAAATCTGTCACGTAGATACGGGTGTTCATCAATGAGGTCAAGGGCTGAGGCAAGCTTGTAGTTCGAAGAACATGGAAATTCATGCATAGCAATGCTTTTGTTTGCCCTTCAAAACAGTCATCGCAAGCCCATTTTCGGGTAGAACGTCGATCTGATCACTCCGGGGCACGATAGTACGTGCACAATTCCGGAAGGAGGAGCCGACCAGATGCATGGCCACATATCTCACACGCCTGCTTGTCGGCTGCGGGGTACCCAATCATCTTTGGGTGGCGTGACGCATCGGTGACTTTGTGGCTCTTCCAGCAGCCGACACAATAAAAGGTTCCATCTGTGGCTTTTGCGCACAGTGCGTACACTTCACCGTGTCTTGCCTGACATTGGCAACATGGAACTGCGCCATACTGTCGGCGGCGGCGTAAAAAAACGACAATGGCTGCCACCAACGTCATAATCAAAGGTCTGGACAACCACATCCGTGCCATGATGCAGTCGGGATGCCGGGATGGAAAAAGGAAGAATAATGCTGGTCTTGGGCACGAGACACGCTACAGTATGCAAAGAAAGACATCCAAGCCGCCAAACATGTGCAAGCACTTGCTGTCTGATCCAAAAGCAATCCAAAAGCAATCCAAAAGCTATCCAACAGTAGTGAAACGGTAAAACGCGACTGAGGCTTGCACATAACGGCAAAACTCGTGCCCAGCGCGGTTGCACCTCGACTTATAGGTAAAGGCACAGCAATGAATTACCAATTAGAACCTGCTATCGGACTCGATTCCATCCCAGGCTTGCCCAGCCAAGCCGCCCGGCCTGAATGGATCGAGCACGTCAAGACCATGGCTCACTGTTTGGCGGCAGCTTCGCAGCGCAATGCTGCAGCGGTTGCTTGGGTCACTACCAAAGATTCCAGAGATGACAGGGTCAGATCGAGGCTGCAAATCCGTGCGTACGAGACACGCCGTGAAGACCAGGATATTGGCCGGCATAGGGGGCGGCACCTCAGAAAGAAACAACCCTTCAGGGACGAAATGTGGCAAACATAACAGCGTGCTGCAGGCAACAAACACACGCAGCCAGAATGAGTCCAGTCAAGGAACGACCGGCTGCACCCAAAGCCTGCCAGAGTTGTCCTTGCTTGCGCAGTCAGAGTCACGAGAACGACGACAAAATGAGACACGGACACAACTAAAAACAAACCTTACATGATTACGTCGAGACTCTGCGACGACGATTGTGGGAAGCTGCACCGGCGGTTGCACCCCCGTGGCTGTAGAAATAATCATCGGTGGAAGTGTAGCAATTACCGGGAGCGACAGAAGTCAAAGTCTGCAGGCTAGGCAATCGGATGCCCTCCAATCTCTAGGTGCTCGAGCCATGATATTCGTCACTGGCACTTCTGAGCTGTGCAAGTATGTGAAATACCCAGGCAAAACCCTAAACCCTAAACCCACATTTTGTGGATATGGGGCCCGGATTCGAGGCTTGTGAGGGACTGTAATTGGGATTTGGGGCTTGGAGACTGGAATTGGCCCAACCAGGCTTGGAATTGGCCAATTCCAGGCCCCAAATCCTCAATGCCAGGCCAATCCATCCCTCAATCCCCAATTCCAGTCCCAAATCCCAAATTCACCAAATCCAAGGCCAAAACCCCATCCCCGGCCCAAAACCTTCCATTCCAGCTAGGCCACAAATCCCCAACCCATCCAACCACCCAGTCCCCCAAACCCAGTCCACCAGCCCAAATCCCCAATTCCAGGCGCCCGAGCCCCAAATCCCCAATTGCACGTGCCAGGCTCCAAATCCCCAAATACAGGCCAAACCCCAACCCCAAGCCCAGGCCACAACCCCCCCGCCAGCCAAGTGCCTCCAAATCCCCCACTGCAATTGGGGGCTCCAAATCCACAAATCCTTCAAACCCCAAATCCCCATTTCCAGTCCCCCAGACCCCAAATCCCCAATTCCCCCAGGCCAGATCCGCAATTCCAGCCTTAGCCTTTGGGCTCCCAACCCCCAACTTCCAGCCCGCAGGCCCCGAATCCGCATTTCCAGTCCCCCAAGCCCCCAATCCGCAATTCCAGTCCCCCAGACGCCAAATCCCCAATTCCAGCCCGAATCCCAGCCCCAAATGCCCAATTACAAATCTACCAGGCCCCCAGGCTGCGAATCCGCAATTCCAGTTCCCGAGGCCCCAAATCCCAAATTCCAGCCCCCCAAGCCCCCAGTTCCCAGACCGCAAACACTAAAACCAGAAACCCGATTTTAACAAATTGTTTTACGGGCCAAGGCACAGTCCCCTTAAAGGAAGCTGAACTATGTAACGCTTCGCTGCGCCATAAGTGCCCGGGGCGCCTTGCGCAGTCCAAAAACTGCGCTGGCGAACCCCAAACCCTAAGCCCTAAACCCTAAACCCTACACCCCTAAACCCTAAATGGTGGTGGGGCCTGCGCAGTCTACGCAGAGGTAGGCTCCAACAGAGACGCTGGCCCAGTCCTTGACTTCGGGGGCTCTCGGGTTTCGGGTCTCGGGTTCAGGGTTTAGGGTTTTAGGGATAGGGTTTAGGGTTTTGGGGTTTAGGGTTTAGAGTTTAGGGTTTAGGGTTTAGGGTTTTAAGGTTCAGGGTTTAGGGTTTTAGGGTTCAGGGTTTAGCGGTCCAGGGTTTCCGGGCTCAGGGATTAAGGGTCTGCTTGGAGGTGCATGGGTAGTTTTTATAAGTAGGGTTAGAAATAGGGTAACTATACTTATCGGGTTCAGGGATTATGCGTTCAGGGGTTCCGGGCTCAGCTAGGAGGTGTTTTTAAAGCATTTTGAAGAATATTAGCAGGTAAGATCCTCAGAAGCCCAATAACAGCAAATATAACATGTCCCAAAGCCCTGCCTAGTCAGGGATTAACTACTATTTGCTTAAGAAGCCCCCAAAAAATAAAAAACATAATCCCTATATTACCCCCATAAGGAATATATTTTTTATTTTTTGGGGGTTCTTAAGCAAATAGTAGTTAAGGGTCTAGGGGTCTAGGGCCTAGGGGTTCAGGGGTCTAGGGCGCGCAGGCTTTCGGGGTGCAGGCCCCCTCGGGTTTTGGGGTTCAGGGGTTCGGGGCTCAGGCTTTTCGGGTTCTAGGGTTTAGGGGTTCAGGGTTTCGGTCCCGGTTTAGGGCTCAGGGTGCAGCGGTTCGGGGATTTCAGGGGTTTAGGGTGTAGAGATGTCGAGTGTAAGTGCTTGGGGCTCAACAATGTCCAGCGAAGCACTGAAGCACCGAAGCCGTGCAACACCTTCACCGATAAACAGCCCTACCGTCGCCATCTTCGTCTGCGTCGGTGGTGGTGGTCACAGCCAAAGGCCCGGGCAGCTCGACATACATGAGGCCGATGTAGAAGAGCAGCACGCTGCCGTCCTGGAAGACGGGGTACTGGCGGCCAAAAAGGCCGGGTAGCGTAAATCTGTGCGTGAGGCGCAGAAAGTGGCGTCGCACACAGGGGTCCGGATCGCACGCGAAGGCGTCCAGGTACACAACCTGCTGCTCGATTCGCCACGTCCCGCACGAGCCCCATGCGATCTGCCCCCGGCCATTCCGGGTTCTCCGTCGGAAGTGGCACAGCTGGCTGTTGCAGCCGCCCGTGCCCTGGCTGTTCTGGCTGTTGCAGCCCTAAACCCGAAACCCTGAAGCCCTAAACTGAAAGTACCGGCGGCACCCAGGATTCAGCTCAAGCTTGGGCTTTAGGCATCGTTGCGACCGAGGTGGCATCCGGTGTGCGATGGTTTGTGAGCTCTTGTGACACTGAAAGGGGGTCTGACAGTTATCCTGATTACTAAACAAGACTAGAAAGCTTGGGACTTTGGATTTCTGGTTAGCTTTGGGGTAAAGGGTAAGTAGCAACTTAGGACATTCTTCAATGCTATGGCGGGGGTGGCTGTTGAAGCTACAAGTAACCTACAACCATGCCCCACCATCTCCACTACAGGAGCCTCCATATCCCCAACCCCTACAGCAACGGAACAGGCTGGTGTGGTGTACGAGGCCACAGTTGTGATGGATTTTTACAAAGTACATAGCGAAAGCACTTTAAGTCCTTGAACTCGGAAGCGGCCTAGAACCCCCAACTACCCTCTAATATACCCTAAATACTCGCTATCACGGACTAGAAGGGCTCTGTTAAAGGGCACTTTGGGGGTCCTGGGGTATTTAATTACTCCCCTGAAAAAAGAGACCACAAAAACTCAATTGAAGCCCACCGGACGGCATCAGGAAGCTTGCAATCGATGCATGTTTGAGATGCGCCGGCCTTCGACGATGGCGTGGCAGTCGATTCGATTCAGGTCGGGGATTTGAGGGTTGAGGCGGGTACGACTTATGGTTTCGGGTCTAGGTACCGCAACTGTATGGAGTTCCAACCCTAAACCCTAAACCCTAAACCCTAAACCCAAACCCAATGTTTGGACTGCCACAAGCCTACAGCAGCTTCTTGCACTGCAACTGACTGAAGCTTGAGCCTTCGCTATACTGAACTTAGAACCCTAGCAACAATTTCAGTTTTAGCTGTTTCTTAGGGATTACAATAACCAAAAATTAAAAAAATATTTCTAACTACCCCTAAGTTCATTTTGGAATGGAACATAGACCCCCCAGGCTCGCATAGCTTAGGATAGGGGCCTCAACAGTCAGAATAGGCTTTAGGGGCCCATTTATACCAAAAATTGTAATAAGGAGCCCCCCAAAATAGTATAGTTACGTGTACTTATTTAGGCCCCTGTATTAGGATAGGGTTAGGGTTTAGGGTTTAAGGCCCAGGTGGGCTTTCATAGCGTCGCTCCCCAGCCAGTTTCTTCTTGAGCTCGGGTTTCCAGGGATCACTTGCAAGATCATGGGACTTAGTAAGTAGGGTTATAAGTAGCTTAATTGGGGTTATAAGTAGATATAACTATAGTTACCTTAATTATAACCCTACTTACTAAGTCCCATGATCCTTTAAGCACGGGTGACAGCCTAAACAGTGGAATTGAATCCTAGTTCTGAGCCTCTAGCACCAGGAACCTTAGGCGCCCAAGTCCTGAACACTAAAGTCTTTGCACCTGGCGTCTAGGCGAAGTAGTGAGGATTCTACCACAAGCCCTCAATCCCCATCCCTCTGCCCCAAGCCTAAACCTGGTCATGTAGGAATCCGATTAAGAAAGCCTGGGCCTAAAACCCCAAAACAGTAGGAATCAGATAAAGAACCCCAATAAAGACCCAGGGTTTCTTAATCAGGTTTCTACATTTAGGCACAACTCGGAACAGCTAGGCCTCTGCAAAAAAAGCTGCCGCATCTTCAGGCGCAGGAAGATTGAGCAGCTCCTCTGACACGAGAGACGAGGGATGGGCGTTTCGTCGTTCGGGTGCAAGACGAATATGTAATTCCTATGGAGTGATCCCACTACAACATGAGTATACCCCAACACCCTAGTTTGGTTCGTAATTAAGGCCCCTATATCAGCGATATGGGAACAGGATCCAAATGTTTCGGTCTGTGAACCCAAGTTTGGGATCGGATCCAGGCAGGTTCCCGGATCAACCATCGCAGGGGTCGCAATACTTAGCCATAGTGTTCCTTAGGCTTCCCCAATAAGCATACTATATACGCATATAGTATGCAGCAGCACCGAACACGATCCTCACTATGGAGGCCCCTCCAGTAAGGAAGGCTGAGCTCTGTGGCCGTAGGGTTTTACCCAAAGGGTCCCAGGTACTGTTATGGGGAATACTTCCCCCCCTGCAAAAAAATAGTATTTCAAAAAAACAACCATCCATTCTACTATATGGGTACTTTGGACCCTTTGGGTTAGGATTTGATCAGGTCTCGGCCCTGAATCTGGGCTATGGTCAGCTGGGCTTTGAAGTAACCAGGGAAGAAAGAAGTATAGACTTTTTTTTCATAGTTGGTTCCCTTTAAGTAACAGGTCCCCCAAAAGTATTAAAGTATGGTACTCCAAAGCCCAGTCAGAGGATACTAGCATACTTTCCGGAGGTCGCTAGAGATCGCTATTGGCGTGACAGTAGAGTACCACCGGTAGCAGCAGCAGTTCCAGTAGCCACGGTCGCATTGGCATTGGCAGCGGGAGTGGTGGTAGTAGTAGTAGTAGTAGTGGTAGTCGTAGTCGTAGTCGTAGTAGTAGTAGTAGTAGTAGTAGTAGTAGTAGTAGTAGTCGTAGTCGTAGTCGTAGTCGTAGTCGTAGTCGTAGTAGTAGTAGTAGTAGTCGTAGTCGTAGCCGTAGTCGTAGTCGTAGTCGTAGTCGTAGTCGTAGTCGTAGTCGTAGTAGTAGTAGTAGTAGTAGTAGTAGTAGTAGTAGTAGTAGTAGTAGTGGTAGTAGTGTTAGTAGTGGTAGTAGTAGCAGTAGAAATAATAGTAACTGGCAGTTCGCCCCATAAAGCCTGGAACCTTGAACTCCAAAACCTGAACCCCCCTGAGCCTAAACCCTAAACCATAAACCCTAAACCTTAAACCCTAATATAACCCTAAACCTTAAACCCTAAACCCTAAACCCTAAACCCTAGACCCTAAACCCTATACACCGAGCCGCACGTCCTCAAGGGCCCAGGCTACCCCTCATCCCGGAACACCTTTAAGCCCATAAATCCTACACCCTAAGCCCCTGAAGCGCTATCAGAGCCACGGTTTAGGGTTTAGGGTTTAGGGCCTTAAATCCTAAACCCTAAACCCCTCCTCCAGTGGCTGCGCCGGCTGTTCTGCAAGCGCAGTCACCAGAGGCTGCGCGTTGCTGTCCTCCTTGTCACGGCTTCGGGGTTCAGGGTTGAGGGTTCAGAGTTTAGGGTTTAGGGTTGGGTATAGAGTTCGAGCCGATGGGATTTGAGATTTAAGGAGTTTGGGGCCCTGAAAAAGGAAACCCTAAACCCTGCGGCTCAAACCTTAACTATAATTACTGGACTTAGACCTCTAGCAAAGATTTTCATTCCCGACGTCTCAGGGATTATAGGCTAAAAACTTGAAAATATTTATAAAATCTAGATTTTGGGACTTTCTGGCGTCGGGAGCGTTGGGATCAAAGGCCCACGAAGATTTGGGATCCAAGTCCCCCGAAGCCCTAAGCCCTACAAGCTGCTGTAAGCCCTGAATGGGAGTTTCCGAAAATAAGGGGTACCGTATTTTGGGATCCTTAAAATAAGGATCCTACTATTTAGGGTACGATATGAGGGTCCCCTATTTTCGGAAACTCCCGAAGATGAACACGTCTGTGTGCTTGGGTTGGAGGAGCTGGGTTTTAGGATGCAGTGGAGAACAGCAGGGTTCATGATGGGTTTCAGGTTGATGTAATCCTAAACCCTAAAGCCCTAAACCCTAAAGCCCTAAACCCTATAAACCCCCTAGCTTTGTGTAGGTATGGTTGGGGTTTAGGTGTCGACGGGGCTGTCCTTTGCTTTTTTCTGCGCCGTGAGTTTGAGGGGTTAGATCAGCAGCCTTTTTCAGATATGTTATATGTTATAACATATAACGCACAGCATGGAATACCTTTTCGGCCCTAGTAGGTTGTTAGCAAATAGCATTTTCAGACCTTAAATAGTCCCAGTAAATACAACTGCATAGAAGCTATAGTAGAGTATGTACTCTGCAACTTATTCTACGCATCCTTTCATGTAGCAATTGAAGTGTGTACAGTAATATGCCATATTGAATATACCAGATAGTTGACATTCAGCTCATTTTACTCTCTGGTATAACGACGCTGTATGACTCACAAAGACAGCTGAAACATGTCACCGATAATTTGAATAATAATAGTATAAGTTATGTAAGTCCATGGTAACCAACGTTTGGGCCTCAGCTGTGAACCCCCTTGCTCCCCTGCGACCTGCATCAACGAGGGCATCAGTAAACCCGGATGTGCACGACATTTTTCGGGTTTGGGGTTTAGGAGCCTCCAATACAATGTGAAATCCCTCCGAGTCTGGGCACGCGGCTCCCTTGCACAGAGGCAGCGCTCGTTGTAGCACCTCCTGACACAAAGCAGCTTTCGGCGTGCTGCTTGCAGGTTAAAATGTCTGAGCAAGCATGTTCGCACTAGAGCCGAAAGCTTAAACCCTATAATAATAATAATAATAATAACAATAATAATAATAATAATAGTAATAATAATAATAACAATAATAACAATAATAACAATAATAATAATAATATATATATATATATATATATATAGAGCTGTCTGACTACCCATGCTGGGGACTTCCAATCCCTGCCGATGCACCTTGATGCTCCATGTCCGGCATGTTATGTCCATGCACCCGACATACGAAACTAAACCGGTCAATGGCAGGTGGGGCTCCAGGTTCAGGGTTTAGGGTTTTATGGGCAAATCGCAAATTGAATGAAAGAGGACCCAAACAGCCTAAACGGCAAATCGCCGCCTCAACCCCAAACCCCAAACCTCCTAACCTTAAACCCCAAGCCCCAAACCTTAAACCCAAACCCCTAAATTAAATCCTAAACCCCAAGCCCCTGAACTTTAATTAAAGCCTAATACCCCAGAAACCCCTAAACTGCAAATTCATATCCCCAAACCCCTAAACAAGAACGGCCAACCGCCAGAAACTTACAAGCAAGCAGGATGCAATGCCGAAAGTGCCTGCGCCTCGCGCCAGGCTCGCTCCACCTTGCCCGGCTTGGGGCCAATATAGCGTAGCATTATAGAACAGACTGGAATGGATTAGCATATTAGACAATATGAGGGACATAATAGAGGCGACTCGATAACACTGGAATAAACTAGAACAGAATCGAATAGAAAAGAATATACCATATGATCTAATGCAACCCAGCAGAACATAGGAATTCAAAGTCAAATGAAGTAGAACACCATACAAAAACATGTAGTGTTAATGGTAATCCTCATATACACACCAATAGCAATCTCATTATTAGTCTTTATATTAAAGTGTCTCAGCGTGATATGTACAACATAACATCGTATCATAAGACTATGATATTCTACCGGCCTATAGAACATAGTAGTATCGAGTCGCTCATAAGACAGTTTGGTAAACCATCGTATGCTATGATATGGTATCATATGGCATGACCCAGCATACTTCAAAGTAATGCAATACAACATGGCACATGATAACATGAATAATAGACTACATGATATACATAACCCCTAAACCCTCAACCCCTACATGGACCCCTAAAGCATGTAGAACAATAACATTTTTTGGGTGGTGGGCCATTATTTTACCTACTTTTGGGGGTCGAGGTAACTAACCAGTGGCTTTGGGGTTCCAGTGTGTCTTTAGCTCCATTTTTTATAAGGGTTACCATCATCTCTGGCTCCTTAGCTCCCCCAATACCAATGGTTACTCCTGAACTCTAAACCTTATAAACCCTAAATAGGCAAGCCTTAAAACTCTTGACCCTCCAGGCCTTGGCAGCTTGTCGCGAGCTCTCCTAGGCTGTTCAGTAACCCACTGGGAAAAAGTATATACTTTTTTCGGTTTCTTATCTTATAAAAGGAATCCAGAAACTTGAAGGTAAAAAAGTCTACCACTGAACAGCCTGGTCTCCATACCAGCGATGGCCTCCATTCGGAGCCTCTCCTGACCTGCGGACACTAGGGGATCTCCTGATCTGTGGATACTAGGGCTCGATCCCTTAAAGGAACCCTATAGATCCCTTAAAGGAACGCTGTCGCTCCCGGAAAGGAAGTTTAGGGGTGTGGGGTTTCGGGTTTAGGGTTTGAGGGGTTTCGGGTGTAGGGCTTACGGTCTAAGGGTTTGTGGGCTTGAGAGGTCGATACTATGTTACATTATAGTTCCTTGTCCTGGTCCCCTTATCGAATCCTAAATATGACGTTGGTTTAACTAAGGAAAGGAACTTCATTGGAGACTTCGGGTAATGCTTGGAATTTGCCAACTTTGGACGGCTTGTTCGTTCAAGGATACATTGTACTACGTAGAGCGCGGCAGAAAAATGGGAAGAACCACGCCGGTAGACTATGCAGTTTCAAGACACGCATTGGGCTTGCTGTATCAATACAAGGTGGATCGTATCCTAAGGCCCCAAAGGATTCCTTTTTGGGGTTAATATTTATTTAGAACCCTATCAGGTAATCCCAAAAGGAACTACTTTGGGGCCTTTGGGTAGCTTCAAGCTAGCCCAAGCAGCGTGAGCTCCCGAAACCGACAGTCGAGGCGAGCTGCGGACGTAGCTGGCGCAGGTGCGGCGCAAATCCAGCCGCCTGGCACGTACACCCTGAACCCTAAGCCCCAAACACTAATAGGCCCTAAACCGTAAACTCTACACTCAAAATTCAAAAACCTAAACCGTAAACCGTAAACTCTACACTCATGATTCAACAACCTAAACCCTAAACCGTACATTCTAAAAACCATTAAAAACCTTCAGGATCATGCATGGACCTACACCAGCCGATGACGCATTCGAGCCGGGAGGTCGGAGGCCGGACCCCTACTTAGAGGACCATGGGACAAAGAAGGAGGGTGAGAAGTAAGGAACTATAGCTATATCTACTTACAACCCCAATTAAGGTACTTATAACCCTACATACTAAGTCCCATGATCTTCCAAGTACTCGGTGTAGGGTTCAAGAGGAGTTATCAATGGGGTTGTAAAGTCCTTTGATATGGGTTTAGCGTTTAGGATTTATATAAGGGGTTGTAAACCCCCTGATATGGGCTAGAGCTGTAAGTACCCGACTTTTCGCAATCTGCCGCTCCTCCGACCAAAACCACGACTTTGGGCGGATGTCCAGGTGATAAAAAAATCCTAAACCCCAAACCGCAGCGTGAAGGTGCAAAAGCGGCATTGCGATCTGTTTGCTGCAGGTCCAAGGCCTCGAGCCACTGAAAGCGCCCACTGCAGCCAGGGTCCGGCCGCACGGCAATGTTCTCTATTAGGGGTTGTAGGACCTCAAGGATACCATGGACTCGGACATTGGACATTTCTGCAAGGTCTTCAAGATTTTGATTTCGCTTTTGAAGTCCCAACCCTCGCCGAAGACGAGTGCCATGCCAGTCAAGCAAAGCTTGTCGTGGGTTGCTGCAACACATGCGACCTAACCCTAAACCCTAAGCCCTAAACCCTGAACCCTAAACCCCTAAACCCCCAAGATCTCCCAACTGTACTAGCCCCAAAGACCAATCCCCGGTCTCGACCAGCGCGAGTGTCTCAACTTCACCGCCTGCCCCCGTAGCATCCATGTCACGAAGCTGCTCTTACAATGCATTCTGCCTTTCACGCCGCTCATTCTCTAGGATACCCAGTAACCTAAGAATACAAAGGCCTCTCTTTTTGGTATTGGGTAACTTTATAAGGAACCTGGGACTACAAAAAGGGAATAAGGGTACTACTGGGCATCCTAGTTCTTCACTTTATCCTCCCACTTGGTCTTCTTTTTCTCTGCATCGCTTAAGCTGCTCCAGGACCGGGACACGGCTGCGATCACCAGACGTTGGCAACGGCCCTTGGTTTAGGGTCTAGGGTTTAGGGTTTAGGGGTTTAGGGTTTAGGGTTTAGGGGTTTAGGGTTTAGGGTTTCTTCTGCTGCTCTTCCGAAAGCTGTGCCTTTATTGGCGGATAATTATAAACCCACCAATAGCTAGCCATGTATCTCCAAGTTTACAAATTCGAAACGCCCACGGCCGCGTTCAATTCTGAAACTCCTCCCTGCGACTAGGGTTCTACGGGCAAATCCCCAACCTATATAAACCCTGGGATCGATCCCACATCTCAGCCTAAGCAACATCTAAAAACCATAAACCCTCAAGCTAGACAACTCATCGCCCAAAGCTGGGGTCCAAAACCCAAAACCCTAAAATTTAAACCATGAACCCTGAACCCCAGAAAAGCTGGCTCTTGGGTAGGGTCAAAAACCCTAGACCCTAAACCCCAAACCTTAAACCCTGAACCTTAAGCCTCAAACCCTAAACCCTAGCCCTTAAACCCTACACCCTAAAACTAAAACCCTAAACCCTGAACCCCTGAAGTAAACTCTAAACCTTAAACCCTAAACCCTAAAACAGAAACCCCGTAACCCCTGAAGGGTAGGGTCAAGGAAGACCAGGTCCCCCCCACCACAGCATGAACGCTTAGCATCCGCGCTTCGTGAACGTTGCAAGAGGGCTTCGGAAGTGTTTATACGGGGTTTTGCGGGCACTGCCGGGTTTCGTTTGCTCTTTTGATGAAGGCTCTTGAAACTTCTAGGAAGGTTTTGCAATGGGTCTTCATGCTTAGAGCACAGTTTTGGGGATAATTATTCCTGACTATATTACTAGCTATTCGAATCCCTACAGGAACTTAGCTGTAGCCTGCTTCCAAGGTCTTGGAAGCAGGAGTGCAGGAACAATAGCAGGGATGCCGGGAAAAGAAATCTGAGCCTTCAGGGTGTGGGGTTTAGGGTTTGCGGTTTAGAGCTTAGGGTCTATAGGGTTTAGGGTCCAGGGGTTTACCGTTTAGAGTTTGGGGTTTAGGGCTTGGTGTTTAAGCAAACACACCGGTGCCTCCGCCGGAGTTGGGTGGCAAGCTCCTCGCTGCGCCTGAGCTCCTCCCACCACTGGCAGAATCAAAGCTGCAATTCAATTCTGCAGGCTTTGCTTCTTTTTTCAACAGTATGAAATGACGCAATACAACATGATACAGTGTAACAGAATACATTGTAATAGGACATAACAAAACATGAAAGATCTGTGTAGTAAACGGTTTGAGTAACATACAGTATAAGCAAGATTCGTACAATAGAGCACATTACACTATAATATAACATCCTACAATGTCTCATAATACGTAAAAATACAGAGCAGCGTGATACATAACATCTGGAAAAGACCGTCTCATAACATGACCTGTACGTATGTAGGTATGTATGTGTGTATGTGTGTACATATGTGTATACATATATATATATATATATATACATATTATGATGCGAAACGAATCGAACTATGACACTGGCAATTTAATGTACTGTAGCATAATTAGTGAACTATAATGCAGCGCAATATAGTTATGTATATATATATATACACAGTATAGGTGTGCATACATAGTACATATTTACACAGAGCGTAACATCAGACAACATATATAGCATTATCAATCATATGTGGCATACTATAAAAATATTGCAACCCAGTTTCATCAGGAATGAAAACATACAAAGCGTACCATGTTCATTTTTCGAAACCCAATCTTAACCTACTAACAGCAGTATGTAATTCAATACAACATGATGTACCATATCATAGTGCAAAATAGCTACGAGACAACGAGTATCATAAACTGCAACTTCATGTTGTAGATTGCAGAGACCGGCGTTTAGCGCCTGTGGACTTTTACTGTTATTGCCGTTCCTATTACTAGCACCACTATTGTTATCATTACCACTATCTCCAGTATTTCTAAAGCGGGGACGATACATGTATGGAATACTACAATCCCACAGCCCTATTCTGATCATCAGGTCATCGGGGCTAAGTATATACTAAAAGGGGAACATGGAGCCTGAGGAATGGTCATGATGACGGTGACGGTGGTACTCTTAATCATGACGATGCTGCTTTCACGCTGCTGGGCCATGACATGGGGGTTTCCGAAAATAGGGGACCTTAATATAGCACCCTGAATAGTAGGATCCTTATTATTAGGACCCCGAAATAAGGTAATTACCCCTAATTTTCGGAACTCCCACATAGTTCGACACTGCCTCCCCGTTTGCTGCCAGTGGTGAGAATGGTGATGAAAGTGTAGACTAAAACAGCGGGGCAAATCCAGACCTGAAAAGCCGGAAAGACCTACCTATTATGGTTTCTATATATGGGAGTTTCCCAAAATAGGGGACCAAAATATGGTACCCTAAATAGTAGGATCCTTATCATAAGGACCCCAAAACAAGGTACCCCTAATTGTCGGAAAGTCCCATATAGCTCCTTAAAAAGGTAAGGTCTTTTCGGATGCAGGAGGGCCTGCAGGCTCTCATTGTTCTGTCGTCTCATGGGGATCTGCACACATCGCAGTCAATACATCAACTTACCCTTGGTTAGTAGGGAGTGGAGGAATGGGGTTTAGGGTTTAGGGTAGTAGAGTTTAGGGTTTTGGGTAGTAGGGTTCAGGGTTTAGGGCTTAGGGTAGTAGGGAATGGAGGAATGGGCTACAATTATAACTACTATTACTACCATTCTTCCATTCCCTAGCAACCAAAGGTAAGTCAACGCCCCCTCGGAAGCCCTAAAGATCAAAGCGGAAAAGGAGGGACCCTTAATAGGGAGCCCTACCTTATAATGGGCTACATAATGGGTATATAATAGCTATATTAAGGGTAAAGACCTAGGGGTCCTTATTAAAGGTCCCTCCTTTTACCCTTGGAAAAGAAGAAGCCGTCCTCCCCAGAGACTATGTCTCGGGCGGTGTGAGCACAGGCTTTGCAGGCCACCGCCCGCAGCCTGGACCATCTTAGGCTGCGGAATGCTGTAGGGAGTTTCCGAAAATAGGGGACTCGAATATAGTAGCCAATAGAGAGTAGGATCCTTATTTTAAGGACCCCAAAATATAATGTACACCTAATTGTCGGAAACTCCCTCTAGGGTCCCAGCAAGTTCAGAAGGGGTGTAGGCGGGTGGACTATAGTATCCGAAACGGGAGCCCTATTCGAATTCCTAAACCCTGAATCCCTAAACCCTAAACCTAAACCCCGAACCCTGAATCACTAAACCCCCTGAACCCCTAAACCCCGAGTACTTAGCGGCGAGGGGCTTCTCATCGGCGAGCTGTCGCTGCAGGCAGAAAGAACCGGCGATCTTCTCCTCACATATTATAGGTATATAAAAGCCAGAAAGTTGGAAAATGTTCTTCCTAACCCTTCTATGGTAAATTACAGGGTATCCTACCATGAAACCATATTCCAACTTTCTGGAGTTCCCTGTATCGGGGCTTCAATAATTAGAATAGGATTGTAGGGTCCATTATTGCTATACTTAAAATAAGGCACCACCACATTCAAGCCCGTATAAGAATCTTAACATACTTTTTCCATGACCCCCTTGGCATGCAAGATACAAATCATACCCTTTGCGCCAAACGGCTCCAGGATGTTATCCCACTTTTGGGTCCAAAATACTTGTGTTCGAGTTATACCTTACTTAAATCAGGCTTG
This sequence comes from Symbiodinium sp. CCMP2592, assembly GCA_905221615.1. Classification (NCBI taxonomy): domain Eukaryota; class Dinophyceae; order Suessiales; family Symbiodiniaceae; genus Symbiodinium; species Symbiodinium sp. CCMP2592. The sequence continues at coordinate 1,200,665 of CAJNDT010000624.1, read as the reverse complement.
GTTCTTTGCAAACACTCAGTTTGGGGAGCTTAAGGGTGCAAGGGACCAGGGTTGACAGCTTAGAATGCTCCTGCACATTTGCTGTCGGACTGTCCCAACTCCGTTGCTTCGGAGACAGGCGCGTAAGATTGTGTCTAGGTAAGATAATGCCATATAGTCATATAGTCGTAAGGTTCCTGTGTAGCCCTAAACCCCTAAACTCTAAACCCTTAAACCCTGAGTTGAACTTATCTATCCAATGCTGAGGAACTATTGAAAGCCGCGGCCCGCTCAACGTTTGGATCACTGATATGCCGATGTTCGACATCCCTGAATGGGAGTTTCCGAAAATTAGGGGGTTCCTTATTTTGGGGTCATTACAGTAAGGATCCTAGTATTTAGGGTACAACAGGAGGGTCCCCCATTTTCGGAAACTCCAGAATCGTAAATAAATATCTCTAAACCAGATAGCCTGACCCCCGAACCGCACTGTTCGGATTCCGATTAAGAGGGTGAGTTCTAGAAAATTCGATTTGTACCGATTTTCCCGGGCGTCTCCAAGGCGATGCAGGGCCGGACGCTGCGACTGCCATGTAGATACGCTTCGGAGCGCCTCTCAAGCCAAGCTACTTGTGGCAGCCTGAAATGAAGCCTCAGCAAACAGCTAGTTCTTAAGCAAAGGAAGGTGAACCTTCTGAACCCGTAAGGTCCTCGAAATGCTTCGTCGTATCGCGGAGTTGGTTCTCCAACTCCCTGGACCTGTCGAGGCTTAGCAAAAAGCCTACAAGACGTTGACAGAACTCTTGGAGGAGTCCTTTAAAGGAGCCCTAAACCCCAAGCCACTCAACTTTCTGATCTATTACTCGACCTTTCTTTGCCCTCAGAATTTGCAGATGCCTACTTCCAATCTGCTGAAACGCGTTCAGGGCTTTAGGGTTTACTGTTTATATCGACTGTGGGAGCTTCATCAACTCTACAATATGGGGCCCCTAACACTGGGAACAGTGATCCGGGACGGGTGGGTGTCAAAATTAGGATTCCTTTTTGGGTCCTCATTATAATACGGCACCTAATCTTTAGGGTACCCCAAAAAGGGACCGTAATTTGGGTTCTATACCAGAAATATGCTAAGGAGCCCTCCGACCATGATTCAGGGCTTCTATATTCCATGCGCTTCTCGGCATCTCGCTTTGTAGGCTCCAGCTTGGGAGTCAGATGGGTGGTTGTCAAAATTATGATGCCTTTTTGGATCCTCATTATAATACGGCACCGATTATTTAGGTTCCCAAAAAGGGGCCCTAATTTTGACAACCATCCAGATAAGGGTTTAGGACCATAGGATCCTTGGGGGTGCGGTCTGGCATGCTGCTTGTCGGGGGCCTCAAAAGGTAGGATGAAGGTAGGTGGGATATTCCCAAATAAGAGTCCTTATATAAGAGATCCTTAATCCCACCTACCTTCATCCCTTGGGCTAGCCGAGCTAGGGTTTAGCGTGGCTTTTTCTTCTTGGGAGAGGAGGGGAGGGGGGCTCCTTTTCTTGCTGGGGCTTAGGGCCTAGGGTTCAGGGTAGGACTCAGGGCATAAATGGTTTAAGGCTTCAGGTTTACAGGGTTTCGGGGAGTAGGCGTAGAATGCAAACAGCCTAGGAAGTCGACTCGTAGCATAGTTTGGGACGTGTCTTATCGGCAAGAAATACTACCCCAAGCCCCAAACCAACCCCGAAACCCTTCTGTCAGCAAGTCTAAGCCCCAAAGCTGTAAACCCCAAATCCCCAAAAGGAACATGCCGGACTGTCTGGCATGGAATCAAGCTATTGAAGATAGTTTGCCTCAAGGGCATGTGAAGAAGAGATACATGTATGAGTCAGTGGTAAGAATGACTTGGCCATATCAGGAACGATCTTGACAATTCCGGGTTCCGCAGAAAATAGGTGCCCACTGATGCAGTACGCAACAACCAGGGGGACCAGGAGCCCATCGAGGAGCTCCTCCTTATTCAGCAACGGCGACCCACGGCGTTCCGGAAGACGGACAAAGTAGACTCCGTGCTGTTGTGTGCCATTGGCCGCCTGTGCATCCGGCTTGCCACTTGACGCAATGCCATTAACTGACTCTGTCTCTCTAAGTGTGCAGTAAGTAGACAGGTGTCAATCAATACCCTGAATCCTAAACTCTAAGATCTTGCACTCCATCGCTACTACAGCAACCGAAAGCGCCTGAATTGCGCTTCGGCCCAGCAACTAGTCTCTTGGAAGAGGGTGTCAAGCTATGTTCGAGTGTATTTATATGTAGGGGCTATTAGTGACAAAGGAATAAAGTTACTTAGGCATCTAGATTACTCTTCATGGCCTCTTTTCGCAGGATGTCGTGGACTCCTGCCGGCCGATTCCAACTGCTTAGCTTTCATTGGTTCGGAACGTAATATATTAGGGGCCTTAATAACTAGAATAGGGTTTGGGGGTATATTATGCTACAATTATAACAATAACAAGGAACCTCCGCAATAGTATAGGTAATTATTAAGGCCCCCATATTGCAGGACCTGCAGGACTGCTGTCATTTTAAGTGATCTCTTCAAGACACACTGTGGCTAAGCCTCCCGGATCTCAAGTATCAGCTCCAAACGCTGGGCCCACTTACCGTTCTGGATACGCTTTAGGGTTCAGGGTTCAAACATATCATAGTTTGTCGGCCCTCAGAACTCTTCCCCGGCAACTCTCCCCCTGATGTTGACGGTGACAAATCCCAGGGCGCCAACACTATGTCACTAGCTCTTGCTGATTCTAAACTGAAGCTGATGCAGAAGAACTTATGTGTTCGATGCTTGAACTCACATCACGCGACCAGACCACGGCTTTAGCATTGGCTCTGCAAGACGCGTTGTTGCAAAAGTGGCTGTTCCTCCACACAGAAAAGAATCTGAAAAGAATGCAGCTTCTGTGTCATGACTATCGAAGACTGGCATATGCCTCATGTCAAACGACCTCTTCAATGCTACCGCCATCAGTTCAACAGAGAACATGCGTGCAGAGTTGCGGCTGCTGTGCATTCCGTCGACTTCCCGCAGCGTGGAATGCAATTAACATGCCATGGCGTGGTGAGTGCTGCAAGGTGAAAAGCACTCCTCCCACCTACAATAGAGGTTGAGCTGCAGTTGCTAAGCGGGACGCCTTCGGTTTGAGCCAGCTCTATCGAGCTCGAGACACTTGGGGTTTTACGGTTTTAGGGACATACATATATACCTACATACATTTTTGCCTGCATACATACATACACTCATACAGGCCTATACCCATCTTTGTATCTCTCTGTCTACCTATGCATCTATCGGCTATCTATGTACCTATCTATCTGTGTATGTATGCAATACCTAGCGCTTGGAAGCACGTTGGATGCGTCTTTGCAGGGCTCATAGTTCTACGGAACGGCCCCCATTTCTTCGACTCAGCATTGGACCGGCATAGGGCCATCAAGCCTTATACAAAAGCCCCTGCCTTTACACACAGACCATACTGTACTGTGCACAGGAGGTCTTGCAAGTACATCCTAAAGCGTGAAGACATGCACTTCTCCCCCAGCCTGTAGCTGGCTCAGCTGCAGCTGAACCTTGCAGGCTAGACTAAGATAATAAAGGTATCTATGTATGAATGTGCATATATATATATATATGTATGAATAGATACGTGTATATTTGTATACAACACATGCATATGGATAGATAGATCAGTAAGGTAGGCAGATAGGTAAGTAGGTAGATAGGTAAATCGGTAGATAATTAGATATGTAACTCCAGTAGTCTATCTATCCATCTATCTATCTGCGGCTTTAGGGTCTATGGGTTTTGGGTGCACGACGAGCCGCACGGTTTTCAGGTCTGTTAGCTTTCCCGGCATGGCAGACTCCATGTCTCACACTGCAAGCCATGAGCCGTGGTGCTGCACTATGGAGACCTACGGACCTACATCACTAGTGCCACTGTTTATTCTACCATGATCTATTTCAATACCCTATTCTACTCCTTCAGCCCCTATAAACAAAATCAACCCCACGACCTTCGCGCCTGAACGCTGGGAGCCAGTATATACTTTTTTAGGCTTCTTATGTTATACTAATTTTTTAGGTTCTTATTTTATAATAGGAGCCCAGAAACCTGAAAGTAAAGAAAGTGTACCACTGAAGAGCCTGGGCAAAGAGCAACCCGAGCGGGGCCCGAGGATCGCCCTGTACGTCCAGCTGAGCTCAAGGCCGGAGCTGCCCACAGCAAGAGGTTTAGGGATTTAGGGGTTTAGTGGTTTAGGGGTTTGGGGGTTTTGGGTTTAGGGTTTAGGGGTTTAGGGTTTAGGGGTTTAGAGGTTTAGGGTTTAGAGGTTTGGGGTTTAGGGGTTTAGGGGTTTAGAGGTTTGGAGGTTTAGGGTTTAGAGGTCTGGAGGTTTAGGGTCCCAAGACATCCGAATCCTACAATCCCGATTCCACAGTTGATCGTACTTACTTACCGACCTCAGGTTCTATATACATACCTTTAACCCACGGGTCGAAATACGTACTGCGCAGCCCCAAACCCTCAACCCTAAAACTTGGACTTTCGAGATCCCAAACCCAAAGGGTCCAAATTACCTGTATAGTAGAATGTAGGGTTTCCATATTAGGAATTATTATGATGATTTGGGGAAGTATCCCCCATAACAGTACCTAGGACCCTTTGGGAAAGCTGAAACATTCGAGTCGCTTCTTCCAGCCGCCGGGCTAAGGAGGAGCGCTCCTCCTCCAACCTGGATGATGGAGTCCCTTTTGACTTGAGGCTTATAGATCTTATAGGGTATCAGGTTTCTGGCTTAGGGCTTCTAGGGTTTCGGGTTTCTGTGCGGATTGTCAGGATTTGCAAGGTTGAGCGCTTAGGGCTCGAGTGCTTGAGATTCATGGTCTGGAGCTTACGCTTAGATGTTGGGGCTTCGGGACCCAGGGATAAAAAACACTAAACCCTAAACCCCCAAAACCCCTAAACCCCTAAATCCCAAACCCCTAAACCCTCAACCCTAAACCGTGAGCCCCCTACTTGGAGGGTCGGGGGACTTAGTAAGTAGGTAGTAAGTGGACTTATAAGTACCCTACAAGGGACCCTAATTGGGGTTATGGTACTTATAAGTCCCTAAAATAACCACTTACTAAGTCCCCCGACCCTCCAAGTAGTGACTCTCAGGTTGGCGTTTCAGGACGGTTCCGTTCAGTGCTCCGTAGACTTCCAAGGGCTTGAGCATTCAGAACGTTCCTGAAAGAATCAGGGTTTAGGGTTTATATAGGGTTTAGGGTTTAGGGTGTGGTTGTTTGTCTATTCTATGATGTTCTATGACATACGTATATTGGAACGATAAGGGGCGTGCACATCATGCTAACCAATCCAACCCTTTTTGGAATTGACAAAGTTCTGGGCTCGTGGGCTGCGCATCTGCTTGTTCTAGAAGCCCTGCCCTAAGCCCTTGCCCTAAATCCTAAACTCATAACCCAAACCGTACACCTCCCGACCTAACCGCTTAGCCCCAAACCCTCAACTCCCTGCATTAACCCTAAGGATCCATGTGCCCAAATAGTCGATACTTAGGCCTTAAAGTAGTCCCTATATTGCTACTTTGGGGCCAAAGTATAAACTATTTGGGCACATGGATCCTCAGGGTAATAGATGCGATAGAGTGCAGACTCAACACTTGAAGACCCGCCCCTGGCCCCCGCCCAAAGCCTGGTGCCAAATCAGAAACCTACCTTCCCCAAGGGTCCACGCACCCCTACAACTTTACTTTGGCCTTACTGTACGCCCTATTTCGGTACTTTAATGCCCAAGAATATAATAAAGGAACCCTTCAAAGAACCCCCTTGTAGATCCGTTCAAGGTTACCCCTAAAGCAACCCCTATAGATCCCCGAAATAAATGGGAGGCACCCTCTTGGGATGTCTAGGAGTTCCTTTAAGGGTAGCCCTAGAAGTTCCCTTTCTGGGCTCCTTTAATGGGATCCTACAAGGGCTCCTTTAAGGGACCCTCTAACGGCTCCTTTAAGGGGATCCTAGAAGATCTCCTTTATGGGATACTTGGGACCCAGACGAGGGCTCCCGGAAGGTTTCCACCGACCCCCCCTTGGCGCGCGCCGGGTGACGCGTTCCGCTTCGAGGCAAAGGATGAGAGTGTATCTCGGAACTCGGCCATCCTCGTGCAAAGGGTCTATGGGGTTATCGGGTTTAGGGTTTAGGATTTAGGGTTTAGGGTTTAGGATTTAGGGTTTAGGATATAGGATTTAGGGTTTAGGGTTTGGGGTTTAGGGTTTAGGATTTAGGGATTAGGATGGGGGCTCCTATAAAGTACCCTTAGTAGTATAGGGCCCCATATTGGGGGATCTGACTTCTAGATCCTCCCGGGGGTCTGGGCAGGGGTATAAGGGCAGTAGGAGTTTAGGGACTTGGGGGTTTTAGGGTGTAGGATGCTTGGGCAAAGGGTCGGTTAGGGGTTTGAGGGTTTTGGGATTTACGGTTTTAGGGGGTTTTAGGATTTTATCTAGACCTAAGAGTAGCCTAACAATAAAAAGGGTGCCCTTTTTGGTTTAAAAGGGCTTATAAGGGAACCTGAACCCTAAAACAGGGAATAAGGGCCTACTCTAGGTCCTAGTTATGGGTTCAGAGCTCTAGGAGTTCTGGGCCGGGGTTCAGGGCTTCGGATTTTCCAGGCGTGCCAGCACACTAGTGGTCCTCAGACGTGCCTGAGAGAACCCACCTACAACTCTCGGGTCTTTGAGGCCTTTTGTGCATGCTGCGCCATACCAGTATGTTCATTGTGCTTGGGGCATCCTCGTTGGAGGGCTTTGGCAGGGTCCTTCTTGAAATTACTCTTGGACGAATGGACTTATTGTGTTTTGCGTTGTTTCCGTCATGACTTCTCACTGATGTTTGGGTCCTGCTCGGAGATTCATGGCTAGTTATAAGTGGGGTTACAAGTCCCCCAATACGGCTATAAGTATACTTACCCTGTTTATAATTTATAACCTTACTTATAACTACCCATGAACCCTCCAAGTAAGCCCTATACCCTATACCCTTATAGATCCCTTTAAAGGGACCCTTAAAGGACGATGTCATCGGTATCGGTTCAAGGCCCCTCCTCTCTCGCTTTTGGCTACGGCTACGCACCGGGGGAGCCCCCAGGTCAAGGTGAAATTTGTGGGCATGCAGGTAGGTTTAGGGGGTTTAGGGTTAGAGTTTGGGGGTTTAGGGGTTAGGGGGTTAGGGGTTTAGGGTTTAGGGGTTTAGGGTTTAGCGTTTTGGGGTTTAGGGTTTAGGGGTTTAGGGGTTAGGGTCTGGGGGAGGTATGGGCATGCAGGTGAACCGTGCTCTGCTTGTGCTGAATTTGGGATCGCGGACTTTCAGGTCTTGGAGAAGCTTTACCTCAACGAAAACTGCTCGCTCTGTTCATTCTTTCTGGGCTAAGGTGCTGCAGTCGGAATTGAAATCTTGCATCATCAAAGAGAAGTGGAGTTGTGCAACTTGACGTCCATCCCCTATCACCCGAGCATTGGTGGTATACCACTTTGCTCCCTAGATAGTCCCGGGTGAGGCTTTCATGTTGATTCCCTGCCCTTGAGCTTGTTTGCACCAAGCTTGCCATTTCCGTGGAAAGTGCCTTGGTGCTTCATCTTGCTTGCGTAAGCGATGCCGGATGGCATGCTCTGCCGGCTCACCGAGCCGCCCACATTCGTCGACCTGGGTAAAATTGGCTTGAAATGCCATAGGGTCCTTACTTGACATATAGCGTCTGTATGCACCCTCAGCTGTCCCAGAAGATCGTGCTCGACATTCATCCACAGCTCTGCACAGCGCAGGTGCCGAGGTAGTCTGACCCAGCAGCCCGATGACCAGGCCATCCAGGAAGTACTTATCTTTGGCCCCCACGCGAAAACTTGGAGGCGGTGCTTTCTTGATTGCTGCAGTTGTCTGCCATCGATCTGCAAGCTTCGATACTTAAGTACATGGAAGTTTCGGAAAAGTGTAGGCTGTGCTGATACAAACCGCAAAGAATAGGATCATGAAGATCAGGACACCCCGAAACGGAACTCGCGTGTTCCGAATATGCAGCCGAAGGCATGCAAGTTTACAGGCACCAGGAAACGCGCACGAAGCTGCGTCAATAACCTCGTTCGAAGCCATCCTACATCACTGGACCCTAAACCCTATTAGCCCTAAACCGTCCTTGACTCCTTGTCCAAAGGCAGCCATCCCGCCCAATCCCGGCAATAGCATTGTTCGTATCTTTGTTGTTGCTATCATTTTTGGTGTTGTTGTGATTGCGACATAGCCATTTTTGCCGAAATTATTTATCCCCCCAATACCCGAAACCCTATACAGCACAAACACCTTCATATTTCCTCTTGAGACGAGTTGCTGCTGCTCCAGCCCACCTTTCAGCCTCGGAAACCCATGCGTGGTTGTCAAAATTATGGTCCCTCGTCGGAGTACCCTAAAGAGTAGGTGCCGCATTATGACAGGGACCAAAAAGGTACCCCAATTTTGACAACCACCTCCATGGAGGAGGCCAAAAGGGGGGGTTTAAGATTCTTGAGGTAGGGGTTCCTTAATCGGGAACCCTAATCCCTCCTAAACCCCCATACCCTAAACCCTAAACCCTTAAACCCTAAAAACCCTAACCCTACTAAACCCCCACGGAATTTTTGTGAAAGTCTCCAGGGTTGAAACCATGGGGCCCTCGTATGGGCCCTTAGCCTTCGGATCCCTAAACACCTACTCAAAGACCCTACAGACTCTTCACTAGTGAACTTAGAACCATAGCAAAAGATATAATTTTAACTGTGTTTTAAGGATTATAATAGCCAAAAATTAAAAAATATTTCTAAGTACCCCTAAGTCTTAAGGGTCCCCAGAGCTCCCCCAAGAAAGGCTAAGGGTCCATATTAGGGGCCCATACTTCTAACCTTGAAAAGTCTCGCGGCCTAAGGGGTTTTAGGATGGGTTTGGGGTTTAGTGATAACATAAACTAAAGCAACAGACCATAATGATGATAATGCCATGTAATGTGATGTGCTATGAATAGACGCACTCTTAGGTTTGAGGATTTACCTTCTAAGGTTCAGGCTTCTGAGCTTAGAAGTTAGCTGTTTAGCGGCCGCCAATGCGCGTTCCCTGCTAGATCTTCGAAAAAATCTACGGACAATCCGAAGGCTGCAAACCACATGCATAGTAAGTCAGTAAAACCCTACAGCCTCGAACTCCCCGTGGCATGAACCTGAGCCTCACGCTTAAGGCTTAAGACTCGGAAGCCCGACAACAAACGACGACCTTAGAACAGCCTCTGACCACCAAGCAGCAGCGTAAACTCCACACACCTCAAGAGGTTCAAGGTTTAGGGTTTAGGAACCAATTCGCATCCAGGGATTTCATGATCCTGTGAAGCTCTACACTACGTATCCAACTGTGGAAGCACAAAGCCGCAACCCCAAGCCCAAAAGCTCAAACCAGCAGCCCTAGATTTCGTAAACCTTCCACACCCTACATACCAAGGTCCCTCACCACAAGGACTCCGAGACCTAAACCCTATACACCTGAAGACGTCCCTACTTGTCGAGTATCCTGGAAAACTAAAGGTAAACCTTTAGAAGTATATTGGGATGGTACTACCCTCAAAGGGTCAAAGGTTACCATGTACCCTACTGCTAGGAGCACTCAAGGCCCTCTAACCTAAACCCTTTCGAGGCCCTCAACTGCCACAGGGGAGCTCTGTGAGCGACTCACTCAGGTGGGTCTGCTCTGCACTGAGCTCCTAGTAAGAAACGATTGATCCAAAGGGTGTAGGGTTCGGGTATAGTGCATGCTTTTGAAATCCAAATATGTAGTAGAAGCCTACTATGGTTTTACTCGAACCCTTTGGGTTACGCAGGAACGTGGAGTCTCATGAAGGCTTACAGGGCTTTTCTAGAGTCGTGTCGTTGCGTTGTAAAGAGGCTGATAAGCGTTTCAGAAAATCCCTATAAGGAGTTTATTTGGTTTACGTAGTTTTCCAAAACTGTTCACAGGATTTACAAGGGCTTTTGGTTAGGTGTATCACTTGGGAACTTGCCAGGACTGCAGGCAAGCATGTAGAACTCAAACCTGTCTTGATTCTTCGACCCGCACACACTCTGCTGGTTGGGGTCCCCTAACCCCGTAAACCCTAAACCCCTAAAACTTAACCGTTTGCTTGTCAGGTTTAGACCCTAAGCCCTTAATTCTTAACCCTTACTGACTTTCCCTGGCCCAACCCCTACATCCTACATACTATCGTCTCTGAACCCTAAATCTTGAAACCTAGACCTTAGAAGGGGCCCCCGCCCTGTAATAGTGACTAAAAGGATTTATATTAGGGCCCTATTATGTTCCTAGTATACCACTATTACAGGGTGGGGGCCCCTTCTAACCCCTATAGACCCTAAAGTCCACCTGTTTCGCCAAACCTTACAAAATAGTAGGTCATGACCTCTTCATTAGAGGGTAAATCCCTTAAACCGGTAGGTTTTGGGATCCCCAGGTAGGGCTTGGATTTAGGGTTTAGAGGCTGAGAGAACAACCTCGGGAATCCTTGACGCTGGTGTCTAGCGCAGAAAGCATCTGGTCGGCAGAGTAGAGGAGCTGATCGACCTTCCATGTTTGGTCTGCTTGTAATATGAACACAAAAAGTAGTAGCCACACCTTTGACAATACTACCAAGAGCAATAACACTGTTAGTAATAACACAATTATGCTCATGGTGGTCCTACTACTACTACTACTTCTTCTTCTTCTGCACCACTTCTACTGCTACCACTTCTACCACTTCTACCACTTCTACCACTACCACTACCACTACCACTACTACTACCACTACTACTACTACTACTACTCCTACTACTACTACTACTACTACTACTACTACTACTACTACTACTACTACTACTACTACTACTACTACTACTACTACTACTACTACTACTACTACTACTACTACTAAACAACAACAACAACAACAACAACAACAACAACAACAACAACAACAACAACAACAACAACAACAACAACAACAACAACAACAACAACAACAACAACAACAACAACAACAACAACAACAACAACAACAACAACAACAACAACAACAACAACAACAACAACAACAACAACAACAACAACAACACAACAACAACACACACAACAACACACACACACTACTACTACTACTACTACTACTACTACTACTACTACTGCTACTGCTACTGCTACTGCTACTGCTCTGCTACTGCTACTGCTACTGCTACTGCTACTGCTACTGCTACTGCTACTGCTACTGCTACTGCTACTGCTACTGCTACTGCTACTACTACTACTACTACTACTACTACTGCTAGTGCTACTGCTACTACGGCTTCTTCTTCTCACGCAAACAGTAGTCAGAGAAGGGAGGATCCTTCGGTTCGGGTTGCTTCTTGGGATCCTGATCCTTTTGAATGGGAGTGTCCGAAAATGGGGGACCCAAATATAGTATATACCCTAAATAGTAGGATCCTGATTATATGGACCCCAAAATAATAAGGTACCCCTATTTTGGGAAACTCCCAAATGAATTCCCATATTCCGGAGCCTCAGGCCGTAGAGACAAGCCCTACCCCCTACTCCCGAGCAGACAACGCCTAAGTACTCAAAAGTGCTTGGGGTTCCTGGTTCGCGTTCTAGGGTTTATCATAGGGATCCTTAGGGGTGTAGGGGGAAAGGGTGTAGGGGACTATATTTCCTTAAATAGGCCTTATTAGTCCTTATTATGTGCCTTAAGGCCCCCTACCCCCCCTCCCCCTACACCCCTAAGGATCCCTATGAGTTTAGGACGTCTAAGACAGTACCAAGCATAAAACAGGTGGGTTCTGAGGAACAACAGCCAGTCCCTCGGAAGGAGATTAGCGGTTATGGCTTGGGGTGTAGGAAGTCATACAGCAGAATTCCCAAACCAGCACCCTCGGCGCTGAATCGTCGAAATCACCACAAATTGCCCTGAATTATTGTGCAAACATTGCAGGCCCCGAAACGCATGATATTGAATTGCCATCGACACATTCACGGTCCATCAGTCAAAACATGCCATGTACACTATCGAGCCGGCAGCCCAAACCCAAAACCCTGAGCTATGCACAATGAACTCCAAGTTGACAACCCCAAAATGCCTCAAGCTTGAAACCCTTTGTCTGAAATGCCGTCGATCCTGAAACCCCAATTATGCTCTACACCCTGAACCTGAAAACCTGAACCCTGAACCCCAAACCCTATAATCCTTGAAGTACTAAGCCCCAAACCCTGAATCCTAAACCCGAAACTTAGGGCTTATAGGGTTTAGGGTTTAGAAGTTAGAGGATTTAGGATTCAAGGGCCCGAACCGACAGCCGGGCCTCGGGAAGGTTCGTCTTGGAGCTTGCCGATTCGGCTTCGAGTTTTGCCACTGCGTCGCAGAGCAGCGCCTTAGAGTTTGGGGTATCGAGTTCAAGGTTATACCTTGAACTACTAAACCCCACTGTTTTGTAGGTTCTTATTACAAACCCTCATATGAAATTTAAAGGGACCCTACAAAAAAGTAGGTCTTGGTAGGTTAAGGTAAGGTGTATTGGGTCTAGGGTAAGGTTTGGGGAAAAGGGTTCCGGGTTTAGCGTGAAGGGACTAGTATCAGGGGAGTGGAGGCTTTGCGGGTTTAGAGCTCGGTCGGGTGGGGCATGGATAATGTAGGTCTTTTTGGGTTGAAGGCTCTATAGGGTGCAATTGAGGGCAATTGAGGGGCTTAGGACGGCTGTACCGTTACATGGTTTGTCCTGCAAAAGTCTTGGGTGAACTGAAAACTGACCCGGAAACTGCAGTCACCATTACCCACTCCCAGGTCGAGGAAATTGTTGCGGCGTGACTGTCTAGGCTTGGTCAAGGGTTCCTGTGAGCGTTCTTAGGGCCCCAAGAAACCACATAAGCAAAAATAAGCATACGGACATCCCATATAAGCCCCCTTGAAAGGAAGGCCAATAAGGTAGGGATATCCCCATAGAAAGCTTATGATTATGTGCTTCTTGGGGTCCTTAGTTCTGCGGTTTTGGGTTATGTTCCTGACCGGCCCCAAATTCGCAACTGTCAACCTCTACCCAGCTCCCGCCAAATATGTCCACAAACCGGAAGGGATGGTCAACCCCTGCGTAGCACTGTGTATTTCTGTAGAACTTCTTTCAGTCGGGACCATACCTATGACAAGTAGGCCCTTGTAGTAAATCACGGTGCAACCTGCATATGAGTGGTTCCGGCCAGCCTGAGCCTACTTAGAAGAAGGAACATAAACTCCTTGCACCCTGTCGCGTCACCAAATCAAGCCGAACCAGTAGCAACTCTGCAGGTTACCCTAGCCCAAAACGGGCTAATTGTTCAAGTAAGAGAAGCATGTCTGTATGCATATATATATATATATATATATATATATGCGTGTGTGCATATACATGTAACTATGTATTTACTGACTTGCTTACTTACCCACTCGTTCATTTACTCATGCCGTTATTTACAAAGTGCGTCAACATGCGGGCCTGCATTTTTGGATACAGCATACATGCTGTTTCGTGCTGCATATACATATAATTGCGAACATGCATCTGCTACATGTATGTACATGTACATATAAATATACATACACATACGCAAATACATACATAAACACATGCATACATACATTATATATACACAGGTTATATGTACAAATAGTATAGTATGTACAAATGTATGTATGTATGTATGTATTTATGTAAGTAAGTATGTATGTATGTATGTCGCACATGCAAATTCCAAGTTTCGCACACTGCGAATATATGTGGTGTACCAATACAATATTACACACTAAGGAAATAAGGACAATAGAGATTTAGCGCCCTCCAGCTTTGTATCCCGTTGAAAGTTACCTACTCAACCCCGCGGTCCTCAGAACTCCGAAACCAGTGGGCCAGAAAGGCCCGCACCGTGCGCTCGCGAATTCGGCTTGCCTCGCCCTCTGCCTAGCGACAGGAGCACCGCAAAGACGCCCAAACGCGACATCGCTGCGGTTTAGCATCGACAGCCATGTTGAGAGCTTTGTGACGCAAAAAGCATGAGAGCATTCGGGGTCCGGAGCGAGTTCACCAAGGACTTCACCCCCTGGGTTTTTGTCTTCCTGGTTCGGGCTGAGTGTTTCTCTTTCAGTCTGCACAGCAAACGATGAACCCTCGGCCCTCGTAGATCCCTGATTGTGCCCGTTGGGTAGTAACCCCTACAGCGAGCCTCATGGTAGTGCCGAATACTGTTTCGGTTTACTCCCGACCGAAACCCCAAACCCCTCAACCCTAAACCCTCTTCGGCAAGCCTTCTTCAGCCGACCCTGGGCGAGAGCAGCCCGGATGCCACCTTTCGACATCCTCGGTGATTAGGGATTGTGGATTTCAGGGGCTTACAGCCTTAGGGTTTTAGGGTTTCGAGTCTGGCCTAAACTTTGCCCACAGGCTGAAAACAAAAAACGAAGCTCTTCCCCCCATAGATAAGCCCCAAACCCGAAGCACAAAGTCACTGCAGCGTCAAACCTGCAACGTCCTACAACACACCTCAACAAACCCCACTTCATTTTAGAAGGTATTCTAGGTTGGCCCTTGAAAGCCTCTGAATAATATTCTGAAATAGGGCGTATTAAGCCCAATAGGGGAAACTATAAAATGTCCCAAAGGCCTACCTAGTATTGGAAGGCTTTAGTGCCCGAAGCTGAGCCTTTTGGGGCATGAGGCTCAATCTAGCAGCCAGATTAATCCCTACTTGTCGGGTATCAGGGGGAACTAAAGGTTAAGCTTTTTGGGTAGCTAGGGATTATATAGGGACTATACTACCCAAAAAAGGTCAAAGGTTACCTACTCTACTACTAGGAATCAACTGATTATATACACTGTTAAGGGTTTCGTAAAGGATTTGGGAATTTGTGGTCGCCCATCTCCCTATGTCCTGACCCAGAAACACTAAATCCCTGAGCGCCAAGAGCTTGAAGCCCTAAGCTCTAGGCTCTTAATCTGCCTGGTGCTTAGCAGGGGATGGGGGATGGATCCCTATAGCAGTCCCGATATAATCCCCAATAGTAGTCTCCATAACCCCATTCCCCCATTCCCTACCAAGCAACCAGACAGTAGTTAGTTAACACTAGCAAGGCAAAGATAAGCTTGGCAACTGTACAAACTGAACGGATGAATCCTGTGATGGTGCTTTGGGAGTACCGGGAGAGCGAATTCCCAACCGCTGCTTGAATTACAAACCCTGGCGCTCTTCTTTGACTACTCATCCGAACATCCAAAAAAAGCAGCGTTGCACCAGTGGTTGAGAAGAGATGCCCGTCTTTGCTGGATCGCAACAGATCGGCATTGGTGCTTGCCTCCTCGCAGTCTGCAGACGGTTGGAATCTGTGGAATGGGCAAAAACCGTATGGTTGGTGTTCTAGGTGCGGTTATTGGAGGTTGTGTCTTCTACTTTCGCCCATGACTCCTGGCAATTCCTCCCCCCTGCTCCACAGAACTGCCTTGGGAAGTGCAAACATTAACTTATAGTTGTAGTCTAGCATGTGAGCTTGGCTCAAAGGTTTGAGGTCGGAGTTCGCAGAGCCATAAACTTTCGCAGAGGGTTAGACATGAGGCATGACATGCATGTAGTCCTCTTTTCTGGGCGAATTGCCCTGAAGGCCATAAACGTTACCATGAACTCTACTTGTAAAAGACCATCTTTGCATCTCCACGGCAATCAAGGAACATGTGCTTCGGCATGCCTGAAAGTTCTGCTGTCTCCTTGTGCATCTTTCATGGATTTCCAGGGTCCATACGTGAAACCCCAATAAGCCAACTAGGATCGGGTTTCCCTATCTGAGTTCGCAAGCTCCCATCTAAAGAGGTTTAGGGCTTTTCGGGGTTTAGGAATTAAGGGCTTCAGGTTTAGGGAGTCTATATGCAAAAACTACACATCCACTCAACGATGTCTGGCAGTCCCCAAAACCGCACAAACCCCATTGACAAGCCTGATGATGCATGGCATGCAGTTCAACTGCCCTGGGCCAAGACCTTTGAACACGCATGCCAACTGAAACATCGTTTAATAGAAGCCCCTTACAGGTGGGTAGTTCTTCTTCCATAGTACTCCCATAAGACCCCCTTTACCTTATAGGAGTGGTATGGGAGGCTTATCGGAAACTACCCACCTAATAATAGGGTCCGCCCCCGACGTTTGCCCACACTTCTCCTTCTTGCACATGTCTTGCAGTGGTTGCACATGTCTGCAGATGTTGGTTCCCGCTTTTCCTCCCACCATCAAGGCGTTCTCGCACGCGTTGCAAACAGCCCAGTGGCCAACCATGGTAACGTCCACTCAGACTCCATCCGTTCCCGCATAGCATCCAATGGGCCAACCATGATAACGTCCACTCAGACTCCATCCGTTCCCGCATAGCATCCAATGGGCCAACCATTGTAACGTCCACTGAGACTCCATCCGTTCCCGCATAGCATCCAATGGGCCAACCATGATAACGTCCACTCAGACTCCATCCGTTCCCGCATAGCATCCAATGGGCCAACCATGATAACGTCCACTCAGACTCCATCCGTTCCCGCATAGCATCCAATGGGCCAACCATTGTAACGTCCACTGAGACTCCATCCGTTCCCGCATAGCATCCAATGGGCCAACCATGATAACGTCCACTCAGACTCCATCCGTTCCCGCATAGCATCCAATGGGCCAACCATGAAAGCGTCCACTCAGACTCCATCCGTTCCCGCATAGCATCCAATGGGCCAACCATGATAACGTCTACTCAGACTCCATCCGTTCCCGCATAGCATCCAATGGGCCAACCATGATAACGTCCACTCAGACTCCATCCGTTCCCGCATAGCATCCAATGGGCCAACCATGATACGTCCACTCAGACTCCATCCGTTTCCGCATAGCATCCAATGGGCCAACCATGATAACGTCCACTCAGACCTCATCCGTTCCCACGCAGAGCATCCATCTCCCGTGAAAACGCAAAAGTGCAACCAGCGCGTTTGCTGACCCTGCCAGCATTTCGTCCACTTCCATCTTCAGAACTCAGCAGTTCCGTGACTTAGTTTCCCGAAGCAGCAAACAACGATTAACTGCACCAGGCCGTGTCCCCCGACAGTTTGCCACACGAAAGTGTGGGCAAACGTCGGGGGTGCACCCTAATAATAACTACCCACCTGTAAATGGCATGGATATGTATTGTTTTGCGGGATACTTCCCTAAGTCATAATCGTAATTCCTAATATGGAACCCCTACATTCTACTATATCGCTACATAGGGATTTAACCCCCTAGCTGGCACTGAACCTAGACCCCTTAATTCCTAGGAACCTGCACTCTGAACGGAAGCTAAGGCTTAGGGCCTGCGTATCCTAATCCCGGTTAACCTTATAGTTCATCCTTGGTCATATACATATATATATATATGTGTGTATATACATCTACATATACATATACATATACATATGCATATATACATATACATATATACATATACATATATACATATACATATATACATATACATATACATATACATATATACATATATACATATATACATATATACATATATACATATATACATATATACATATATACATATACATATATGTACGTATGTACATGCATATACATAACTCGGAAAAGGTTCAAAGGCGGCGCGAGAGAAGCTGCGTCCCGAGCGGAAGGCGTGAGACGAGCTTCGCGAATACGCGAAAGCTCAGAAATCTGGTGGGAAGCAAGCAGGCAACTGTTTCAAGACTCGGACACCGGGGACTTAGTCTTACCTTTGGTTAGTAGGGAATGGAAGTATGGTAGTAATAGTAGTCGTAATTGTACCCCAATCCTCCATTCCCTACTGACCAAAGGTAAGACTTTTTAAGGAATCAACGAGGTGTCGGACGTGGGACGCCGAGAGGGGGAGGTTGGGTCGGGGTCTCAATGAAGGAACAGCATGAGTGAAACCGTAAGATGATAATGATCGCAGGTTTTCCTAGAAAAGGTGCAAAAGAAAACGTTGACCTTATAGTTTATCGTAGGTTACAGATACATAAACCAAAAAGCTAACAGATACGTACTCAGCACCGAAGGAAGTTAGGGGATTTCATGCTGTCCTGGGCCGGCGCTGACATGAGCGCCGCCAACTTTCGATCAAGGCATCGGAGCCTTAGATGAGAGAGGGGGTCGGTTGAGATAGAGTTTTTTTGTTGAGCTCCTTTTCTCCAGTGCCCCGAAAGGTCTGAGAGGCCATGAGATAGAGTTTAGGGTCTAGGGTTTAGAGTTTAGGTGTAGGGTTTAGGGTGCGGGATTTAGTTTTTGGGTCTAGGGCCATTTAAGGTTTAGGGGATATAACTCTAGCCGAAGCAACCTACCCTCTTAGGGTACCTTGTTATGGTTTCGATATGTAATTCCTTAAAGAGGTAGGTTTTAACAGGAACTAAGAACTTGAACTTTCTTTTCGGAAGGGGCGGCGAGGGGTCCTATACTATAGCTGTATCAAGAAATGGAAATATCATTGAAGGGGAAGGCCTTGCAAACCTACCCTAATAACCCATATTGTTATAAACCTTACAACCCCACTTATAACTACCCCTGAACCTCCAAGCCACATCGACTCTGCAGCTGGAACGATGTCTGTCTCTCCGGCTTTGCCATCTCTGAGTTTTTGCATTACACGCTGTTTGGGGGTCACTGATCATATGGCTACGAAACCTGAAGGGCCCTAAACCTCAAACTCCCAAACTCGATCCCTTCGGGGCTTAACCCTGAACCTTTTATCCACCCGCCTCTTTCTGTTCAGAGACTCGGGGTTCAAAATATTGGGGAGTGACGGCTAGATTTCGGGTTTGGGTGTACGCTTTTATATGATTGAGGCTTTTATCTTGAGGTTTTGGAGTAGGGCTTAGGGTTTAGGGTAGGGGGTGTAAGGTGTCAGAACCGTAAGCATCACATGCCACAACATCACTGAAAGAGGCCCAGGCCATTTATCAAAATTCAATCGTGTATCACGCACTTAGAGGACCATGGGACTTAGTAAGTAAGGTTATAAGTACATTAATTGGGGTTATAAGCAGTTATCACTATAGTTACCTTACTTATAACCCTACTTACTAGGTCCTATGATCCTCTAAGCAAACAAGAACAAAGAAGCTCCGGGAATTGTGGTCTTGTGCCGGTGCAGAGATGCCGTGAGCTGGTCGGGCTCAGGGCGTTAAAGCTGAGAGTGTAAGGATCGAAGCAATTGCCTTACTGTAACCAGGGCTGAAGGTACTAGCATCGGTGCGCGAGTAGCTAATCATCATGTTCCCTTTTTGCCACGCTAACTTTACACTATGATTAAGCCCCAAACCCCTCTCCTCAGTATCAAGGCCCCGGTAGTGCGCCTCTTGTTTAGAGAATGCAAGCAGCGTTGAAGGGATCAGCTCATGCTGCCACTGCCGCTTGACCTCGCAGTGAGGACCCAAAGCAAAAAACGACAACCTTGACGGTCATGCACTGGGCTTTGAAGTAACCACGCCGCAAACCTGTATAAGTTTGTTTTCATAATGGTTCCCTTTAAGAAGCAAATCCCCAACAAAGTCTTAAAGTATGCTACTCCAAAGTGTTGGATGTGGGCTCAGGGGTTTAATTTAGGAGCTACTATATTCATAGCATATTTTTTGTTGCTATCGTTTCTATTAGTGTTACTATCAGTATACTGGTGTTTTGCATTACTACTGTTATTTCTAGTAATCTGCTTGTTTGTCTGATTATACATTATCTTGTTTATGCTTTTATGTTGCCATTATTGCAGCCGGACTTGCTCGGTACGTCTGACCCATCTCAGCCTTCGCTACACATAGCCACATCTGGCTTTGAGGCTTTGGAGCTTTGTAGACGCATACAGCCTTACAGAACTTTAAAGTCCGAAATATGTTTGCGAAGAACAGCATATATATATATATATATACACACACATGTACATATGTACATTATGTGCATATATATATAATATACACACTTCGTTTTTTTTTATATACTTGTAGTTATACATGCCCGTATGAGCCCTAGACTGTAAACTCCTTCATCCCTCCATCCCCCCCCCCCCCCAGCTCCACCCTGCCCCGCAGGAGCCCTGCACTTTCGTATTCTCCTGACCCTCATGTACCCATGTGGGAGTTTCCTAAAATAGGGGACCCTAATTTAGTACCCCAAATAGTAGGATCCTTATTATAAGGACCCTCCAAATATGGTACCCCTAATTTTCGGAAACTCCCATGTAGTAGATACTTAGTCCTTGAAGTACCTGTGTAGGGACCCCGATAAGGCCTAGGTACCTACGTGCCAAATTAACCCCTTTAAAAACTAAGTATCTACGAAAACCCCTTAAGGCCTAAGTATCTACAATAACCCCTCTAAGTCCTAAAGAACTACAATATTACTACTATAGGAGCCTTACTAATTAGAACAGGGTTTTGGTACTATAATTATACTAAGGACCAGCCCCTCCCGAAATAATATTGGTAATTATTGAGGCCCCCAGATTACATGAAGCCTTAACCCTAAACCCCAAACGCTGTGAAAGCGAGAATAGGGGATCCTAATATAGTACCCTCAATAGTGGGATCCTTATTATAAGGCCCCCTGAACACGGTACCCCTAATTTTCGGAAACTCCCATTTGATGCTCTTGGCCGGGAGGCCAGTGCCAGGGCTTTCCGAGACCATACAGCGCAAGATTCGGTCCGGGGCGCCTCTCCACTCGCTGAGGTTCATGGGTCATGGGTTGTTATAATTAGGGTTCCTTTAAAGGGATCTAGAGGGTTGTAGGGTTTAGGGATTAGGGTTTAGGGTAGTTGTAAGTCGGGTTATAAGTAGGGGAACTATCCTTACAACCCATATTAGGGGACTTGTAACCCCACTTATAACTGCCCATGAGCCTCCAAGCGGAATCCAGTAGGTTGCTTTATTAAGGGTGTTACGGTTTAGTGTTCTTGGGTTACGGGGTCATCGGGTTAAGGATTAGGTTTTAGGGTTTTTAAAATGGTCTGAATCCCATAGTTACGGGGTTTTGCATTTTTTGAGCTCCCTTTTCCGTCTGCAGGGCTGATCTACCGAAAGGGTTTGGGGCTTAGTTTGTAAGGTCTAGGGGCGCCAGTTTGTTTTGGGATTTTGGGCTATATCAACGTATATATTATATCTGTATGTATATATATATATATACACACATATGTATGGTTCTATATATAAACATATACACATATATCTAACTCTCTATATATATATATATATATGTACAACTCCCCATGGAAAAAGTGCAGCAGCCTTGCCGCTGGAACTCCGCTCCGCGCTCTCTTCGCTCGCCGAGGCCACAAGCGCCTCAGGGGGGGTTACTTTGAGGGCTCCTTTAAGGGTTCCGTTAAGGGTTCCCTTAAGGGTGTCTTTAAGGTTCCTTCTTTTAAGGGGCCCTCCTTCTGAGGGTTTAAATCAGGTTTGGGGTAGAGGCGCTAGTTTTCTTAGTTTAGGGATTAGCTTTCCTAGCCCTTTTTCCATGAGGGTTTGGGGGTTCAGGGAGGACGTAGAGACCTTCCTGGTTTCATGCTTCAAGGGTTGGGTTGCTATGAGGAGTTCAACGACAGAAGCCTTGGCAAATTTCAACTACCAAGACAATATTGGTTCTTCTGCAGGCTTCTATATTGTCGTATACTGACAGCGGGAGATACCATGAATGATCATTCCGACACCACCCCCCCCCATATGACTGTGTGCAGGGTGTAGGGTTTCTACGGAACTAAGTTGTTAACATAGGGGCCTTTATGATTCGATTCGGGTGTTGGGCACATTTCGCTACGAACAGTTGAGGACGATATAGGAGATCAGAACGACTTCTTCATGCATTTATATATCTCTAAGTCGTTTGTATGCTCGGGCCAGAGATTCGATTGTACTTTGAGGCTTACTGACTCTCCACCTAGCACTTGGAGAGCCTACAGCGTCCGTCAGCGTCCGTCGCCGGATTGCTCACTCTTGAGCTGCCAGTTTCATTACATGGTGGCCTCTATACGTTCTAGAAGCAAGCAAGGCCATGCGTTCCTGGGCGATGGCTGTGCCTCGAAGCTGCTTCACGCCGTCTTCCCACCAGAGGGGAGGGGGGGGCAGGACCGGCCTGCGGCGCCCGTAGGGCGTGTACGTTCGGTTCACATATTCTTGTGGTTGGAGGCGGCGTCGTCGTGGCAAAGGTGCCCTGACCACACGGCTCGCGTTTTATTCATGCATCTACATGTAGACGAACCTCGCAACAATAAACCCTAGACTCTACAGACTGTAAGGTTTCGAGCGGGATCTGTTCAGGGCGGCAAAATTACACACAACAAAAACCAAAGCAGTTAGCAGAACGTACTTGAGATGCCTCTGAGATGTGCGAAAACCTATGATGTTAGGTGCCCCTGTGCCTAAGCCCTAAACCCTATCTAGACCCCAATAAACCCCTGAACCCGCCTCAACCCCAAATCCCTGAATCCCCTCATTTTCTCCATCTTAACCCCATGGATGACCTCCAGCAGCGTTGGCCACAGGGCTAAGGACCCAGGCAGCAGCAGTCGTTCCACCTGAGTTCCGCGGAATCTATTGCAGGGGCCTAATAATTAGAACAAAAAAGAGGGCAAATTTTTATATAGTATAGGAACTGTAATGAATGGTGTTGGGAATTGCTCGGGCATCGGAATTGAGGAGCTTGGGCGCGTCCCGACACCTTTTCAAACAGAAGGCGAGCAGAAGGCGTTGGCTGTATGACGAATATTGTGATTTCAATTTTCATTGCAACTGCTATGCTCGAGAGAGTTATCTGAGTCAATGAGGAGTTCAAGGCACAAAGGCTTCAACGACCTGTATCCATATGTTATGTTTGTGCTCGTTTAACTTTGGCCTACCACGATAATAGCCACACATCTGGGGTTCCTTCGACACCATGACGCCGAGCAACTAACAATCAGAAGATGACATTTTAGGGGTTTATAGGGGTTAGGGTTAGCTCAGAAAGCCCCAAACGATAGACCCTAAACCCTTAAGGGAATCTATTCTTGCAAGAACGGAAACTCTCTTGGATAGCCGATGCTCTCGGGTTCCATGTTCAGTTGCATGATCTACTGTTGGGTTTAGGGTTAAGGGTTTAGGCTTAGGGTTCAGAGCATGATCTACTTTTGGGAGCCTTGGTGCTTAGAGTAGGGCTGAGTACTTTACGGGTACTTTAAAGGATGCCTATGAGTGTACACTGTACACTTTAAGGGTAAGATAAGGGGACTTGGGGTACCTTTAAGAGTAAGCTGTTTGGGGTATCTTATGGTTTAAGTAAGAATAATAAGGAACCCTGCGGAACGATGGTCCAAATTGTTCACGCTTCCATGCTACATTCCTTCGTGGATCGCCAGAGACAGAAACTTGATCGACGCCAATTTCCAAGAGGGATGAACAGTTTCTAGGAGGTGCTTTTAAAGCCTTTGAAAAATGTTAGTAGGTAAGATCCTCTTAAGCCCAACAAGAGAAACTATAAGATGGCCCAAAGCCCTACCTAAGTTTGGTTAAATCTCACGAGCCCAGAGACCCCCCAACCCGAAAATTACAAAACCTGCAAACCAAAACTAGGATACCCCGTAACCTAAGAATAAAAAGGCCTCTCTTTTTGGTATTGGGTAACTTTATAAGGAACCTAGGACTACAAAAAAGGAATAAGGGTACTACTGGGCATCCTAGAATACCATCAACTTCCTGAAACCCAGGAACTTCGCGGCAAACCCGCAACGCAAGCCCACGCTCGAAAGACGCTCTTCTAAAATTCCCAAGAAGGCCCTCGGAGAAACCCTTGCTACCAAACCCTTATGCAACTCTAAAACCCAGACTCCCGGGAGGATCTAGAAAGGGCCCTATACTACTAGGGGTACTGTAATAGGAACCCCCATTAAGGGATCTACTTTTTGGATCCTCCCCAAAATCTGGGAACGCTACAACTGTCGAACCCTCAAATCCCCGGGGTTAGGGTTTAGGGTTTAGGGTTTAGGGCACGCAGATGCTCAAGACGCCGAAACCCTGCACCAAGAGCCCAGGAGCCAAAACCTGGAAGCGGGTCTGACACAACTTACAGTAGACTCCATAAAGTAGACTCCATAAAGTTGGAAACCGGATTAAGGCCAACTAAAGCTGGGATCCCTATACATTACTCTTAAGGATTGAGGCTATGGGATTTCCAACTTTTGGGCTTCTACAGTAACTAAGTTTAGGGTTTAGATGTTTAGGTCGATAAAAGTCAAACGCATATTAAGCTCTGAAGAATCCTTACAAGCCCAAAGCGTCTATGTACCGATGTAGTAGAATGCAGGGTTTCCATATTAGGAATTACTATTACATATGGCGTAGGGAAGTATCCCCCATAACAGTACATAGGACCCCTTGGGAAGACTGTATTCGCACACCGAGCGACCAGTGCCTGCAGTGCCCGACGGAGTGCGCCGGCTTCGCCATCGCCGTCTGTGAAAGGGATTGCGATGCAGGGCTTAATTGGGGTTTCAGGGAATGGGTTCGGGGTCTTTGTTTGAGGGTTGTGGGCGGTCTCCAGGCGTTTACGCTGTAAAGTCCAGGATTTTCTTGCTTACCTAGAGTCTCCAGCCTCCAGTGTAGCTCCTGTGTTGCTTTTACCAACTCTATACTACCTATAGTCTCCTTATAGGATCCTAACTATAACACGGCTTAAATCAAAAAAGGAACTGCAATGGAGACGAGAGGCATAAGGTAAGCCGAGGAAGGAGCTACAATGAAGACTATACGGTTGATGATATACATCCTGCACTGCCCACAATAAGGAAAATACCATAATTCCCATAGTTTAGGGTTCTTTACGTAAGGTAATGCAGGATTTATATCATCAACAGTAGGAATAGCTTCTGCTCCAGACCTGTCGATCAGGTAGGAGTTTCGGGCTCGGGTGCAAGACTTCGGACCTACCCAAAAGCCCCAAAGTAGTTCCTTCTTGGGTGTGTCCTCTTTTTGCTCAGGGACTTTAATATACTACCTAAAAAGGAACTACTTTGGGGCCCCTGGGTAGAGGGTCCTACCCTACCCCTGTTTTAGGTTACCTAGTTTTATGGTTAGGATCGCCAAAAATGGGTAGTTGTCGAAATTATGGCCCCTTCTTGGGTATCCTGAATATTAGGTGCCGTATTATAATAAGGACCCAAAAAGGGACCATAATCTTGACAACCACCTATATGGAAAAGTAGGTACCTTAAAAAGGGGGTAGGGTATGAGCCTCAAGGGAGAGCTGGAACAACACGCATTGCGGGCCTCAGCAAAGTCCCATGCCCCAATCGAAGCGAATGTAGGAACCTGATTAAGAAACCTTGGGTCCTTATATAGGGTTCCTTATATAGGGATCTATAAGGGGTTCTATAAGGGCTCCTTTAATGGGGGCTATACGGGTTACTATAAGGGATCTATGAGGGTACTATAGTAATGTAGGAACCTGATTAAGAAACCTTGTGTCCTTACTGGGGTTCTTAGTATGGATCCTAACATATTGGGGTTACACGGCCAGGGTTTCTTCATCAGGTTCCTGCAATGGTATAGAATGCGCCAAAAACAAGGAGGAACACAGCAAGCAGATGGCGGATGGTCAAGTGACCGAGCTTCAGCAGGGCGGCCCATACAGGCAACTTACAGTAGAAGACCAAAAGTTGGAAACCCCATAGCCTCAATCCTTAAGAGTAATGTAGAGGGAATCCCAGGCCTTAATCCGGTTTCCAACTTTATGGGGTTTACTGTAGACCGAAACATGGTTGAGTCCTGAATCCCTTAGGCCAGCCTCGTAGGGCTTATAGGGTTTGTATTCCCAAAGGGGTCCTATGTATCGATACAGTATAGAATGTAGGGTTTCCATATTAGGAATTACGATTACGACTTAAAGGGAAGTATCCCCCATAACAATACACGCTTTGGGATCTAGTTTGGGCTTCATTAAGCCCCGAAGCCCATTCTGAGGCGTGCCTCCCTGCAGAAGCTGTCCGCGCAGGATCGGCGCCTACCCGCAGGGATGCCAAGATGCGGAACTTTTGCATCTGCTTAGGGTTCAGGGTTTCGGGCATATTTTTCTCAGGGTTCAGGGTTTAGGGCTTTTCTCATGGTGTAGGGTTTAGGGTTTAGTGCACCAGTCCCAACCCCCTATAGCCGAAAAGTTGTCAGCACTCTAAACCCAAATCCTGCAGTCCCTCTCTCTGAGCGCGCCCTCGCGCAAGCTTCCACCAGAGACTCCATCGCTTGGCTTCGTAGCAGTGCCTCTGCATCGGAGCTTCTTTAGATGTTTCGGGCTTCAGGGGTTGAGGTTTTGGGCTAGCTTCTTTAGGGCTTCTCGGGTGTTGTGTCGTTCCTGGCTCTTTGAAGTCTTTTTCCACGGGCTCGTAGCCTGTCAGCCTTCGAACAGCTCTCTACAAGACAGTACATCTCCTCACATGATTTCTGCTATACTTTTTGTTTGCACGATGGGTTCTATGCGAGACTGAGAAGGGCTCATTGCATCGCTGCCGGGGTCCGAACCTGAAATCCTACATCCTAAACCCCTCAACCTCCTAAACCCTAAACCCTAAGAAGGTCCTCGAAAGGGTCTTTACTTCGGGCCTGTCGTCCAGGTTTGCACAAGGACTGGCAAACCCTGAACCTGATCCCTAAACTCAAACCCAGAGACTCCAAGATCCCTTAATTCAGGAATATTCCTTATATCATAGGGTTTGGGGGGCTCTAGATTTGTTCGGTTTAGGTTAGAGGGGGCCCCCACCCTGTAATAGTCGTATAATAGGAATATCATGGGGCCCTAATATAATCCTTATACCCTAGGGCTCCAAAGTAGTTCCTTTTTGGGGTTCATATATAGAACCCTATAAGGTAATCCCAAAAAGGAACTACTATGGAGCCTCTGGGTAGTCACTATTACAGGCTGGGGGCAGCTTCTAAGGTTTAGGCTTCGGGGCTTACCGGGTTCGAGTTTTAGGAGTTGGAACTTCCGGGTCGGCTTTCAGGGTTTTAAGGGCCTACCTGAACCCCGAAGAACCTAAATTTTTAAGGACTTTTTATAGAGAAGTCAGAATAAGGAACCCTATAAAGGCAGGTTTTTCAGGGTTAAGGTAGAGTGTAAAGGCTTTTGAGTTACTAGTCTGGGTCCAGGTAGCCCCACCGATACGCCTTGAAGTTTCAAGTCCTTCTGCAGGATCAGAAGGGTCTCTATGTGTCCCAAGCCTCGCAGTGAACTGAAGTCCCGAAGCCAAAAGTCCTTAAACTGTCCTAACATAGAGGCCGTAACAAACGGGTCTTGAGGGCCCATTATACCATAATTTCCATAAGGAGCCCCCCCAAAATAGTATAGGAAATGATGAAAAAGGGCCCCATGTCAAACGCCAAGCGCCTAAGATAAATTTTCGGCTACGAGTCTTCCATCGTGGCCTGGTAAAAGGACAGCGGCTCTGCCTCAGCATCCCCTACTTGGAGGACCACGGGACTTAGTAAGTAGGCTTATAAGTAAGGTAACTATAGTTATATCTACTTATAACCCCAAATAAGGTACTTATACCCCTACTTACTAAGTCCCATGATCCTCCAAGTAGGGCTCCAGTTACCTAAATCGTAGGATACTGGGTACATCGTATATGGTTAGTCACCTACCATTTAGCTAACTGGAGCCCTAGGGATCATTGTCATCATCAATCTTCTTACGAAGCTACGGGGACGCTCTCAACCCTAAACCCTAAACCCTAAACCCTAAACCCTAAACCCTAAACCCTAAACCCTAAAAGCAGGCTTCGGGGTTTTGGGCTTTTTTGGACATGCAATGAGCATGGCTTCGGATCTTGGGTTTCCTTCTAGGCCTACTTGGAGGTTCATGGGTAGTTGTAAGTGGGGTTAGAAGCCCCCTGATATGGGTTAGAAGTATAGTTACCCGACTTATAACCCTACTTATAACTACCCTAACCCCTAAACCCTATAACCCTATAAAGATCCCTTTAAAGGAACCCTAAACCCTTTATAACCCTACTTATAACTACCCATGAACCTCCCAGTATTCGGCTCAGGGTTGAGGGTTCAGGATTGAGGGTTGCAAGATGGCCCTGGACGAACTCCCATGCTCGGAGACGGCAGAAGAGGAGTCTTGTACAAAACAACGGAGATGGATTCGGGAAAAGCTGGGAAGAAAACGTCACCCACAAGCTTTGGAGTTGCTAGACTGTAAGTCTCTCTCTCTCTCTCTCTCTCTCTCTCTCTCTCTGTATATATATATATATATATAATTTATATATATATATATATATGTAATATATATATAGATATAGATTTATCTATATGTTTAGATACACGCTCATATTCCATGCACTCTTTGGTCCTATGGAGCAGTACTAATTACTACTCATTTATTCAAGGCCCTTCCTGTTGAATCTTCCAACCTTGCTCTAGAGACTCTAAAGGTTCAAGATGCAGGAGTTTGGGGGTTTCGGACTATTTGTGTGCAAGGGTTTGGCAATAAAGGGGGTAGGTAGGGTTTATGGGCGTTTTGGGCTTGGGGCTACGGATTTGAGGGTTGAGGCTTTGGCAAGCCCTGAGCCCTAAGCCGCAACAAAGTTCAAGTTCTACAAGCTCTCGTTGAAGCCCGGACGAAGCATTCTGACGTGTCTTTCAGCCCTTGAATGCAGAGAACTGAAACCTATAACTACTACTACAAAAAACCAAACTCGACAACTTCTACTGTCAAGTCAAGTTTTGCAGAACTGGAGTTTCAGTTTTAGAGGCGACCCTAGGGTTTAGGGTTTAGGGTACCCCCCCGAGTTCCTTGTGGGTTCCTTCTTCGCATTCTTCACAGACCTCTCTAGGAGGCATCCTTTTTGTCAGAAAGCTTCATTGCACCCGAAAGACCCTCATAGCACCTTATCAAAAAGGACTCTGGAAAGCCATGAGCGCCGTATGACACCGGTGAAAAGCTCTTCAGCATCCGATGGAAAAACGGACTTTTCGGGTGTAGGGTTAATCAGGCACTCAAAACCTCAAAACCCCTAAACTATTACTACTATTAGTATTACAAACACTAAACCCCAAACCCCAAACCCCTAAACCCCTAAACGCCTGACCCTGAACCCTAAACCCCTAAAACCCTAGATCCCTAAACCCCTAAACCTATAAACCCTAGAGCCTAAACTCAAAACCTCTAAACTCCTGACCCTGAAC
The DNA here is from genome assembly GCA_905221615.1 of Symbiodinium sp. CCMP2592. Lineage (NCBI taxonomy): Eukaryota > Dinophyceae > Suessiales > Symbiodiniaceae > Symbiodinium > Symbiodinium sp. CCMP2592. The sequence goes on along the minus strand of CAJNDT010000624.1, from coordinate 1,171,354 downwards.
TCCCATCTCCCCCGGCTCATTGCGGCCCGTGACGAGCCCGTGCTCTCCTCGTGTCCAGAAAACTTGGAGGTTCATGGGTAGTTATAAGTAGGGATATAAAGGGTTTAGGGTTCCTTTAAAGGGATCTTTATAGGGTTATAGGGTTTAGGGTTATAAGAATGGTAACCATACTTATAACCGATAACCCATATTAGGGGACTTGTAACCCTACTTTGAACTACCCCCTGAACCTCCAAGAAGGGTTTAGCATCTACGGTTTAGGGCCTCTGTGCTTTCGGGTTGCTCTCCTGTTTTGAGTCTTGGCGAAATGCACATTCAGCACCCTGTGACTGTGAGGAGTCATGTTGGCTTGGGATTTCGGTGTCGTGCTCTTGCAGGAATTCAGCTTTTCAGAACCTGTAGCTTTCAGAACTTCAGAACTTACCTTTTAACACTGAATAACCTACCTTTTCCTACCCTTTTTGGGGTTCCTTATTATGATTTCCTGAAAAAGTCCTTAAAAAGGTAGGTTATTCTGGGTTAAGGTAGGGGGTTGAAGGGTTGGGTGCCCTAGGGTTTGGGGATAAAATGTTTAGAGGTTTAGGGCTTGAGACCAAGATGTAGGGTTACGGGCTTTAGGGCTTAGGGGCTCCGGGCGGAAGGGCTCGAGGTTTAGACAAGAAGCTGAGGTCCTTGAGGGATTGGGTTTAGTCTTAGCGCCACCCTAAGCCCTAAACCCTAAGCCCTTAACCCGAAATCCTAAGCCCTAAGCCCTTAGCTCTAAGGCTAGAGAGGGGTTTGTCGGGGTGGACGGTGTGGGTCTTCGGGCTTCAGGAGGCCTGGAGCTTCAAGAACATATAAGTATTATTATAAAGGGGATACGGTGGATGATATAAATCCTGCATTACCCATAATAAGGAAGAAACAACAAAACCCGTAGTTTAGGGTCCTTAAGGTAATGCAGGATTTGTATCATCAACAGTATCACTGCTAATGACTAAGAGAAACCTGTATGTTAAGCATCAGCACTCAAAATTTAGAATCTCAAAGTTTGGGGCTGGGGTTTGATAACCTGACGTTCAAGACCTGTGAGGCGACTCGCCCGCCACCAATGGAACCCTTAACCCCACCCCGCAACATACAAGCCTGCAAAACCTACCAATCGATATTCCTTAAGATTCCTGACATTCCTGATTATACATATACTGGACACACCCCCAAACCCTAAACCCCTAGCTAAACCCCTAAACCCCTGAACCCAAACTCCGACCCCTTTCGGCACCTTTAAAGGAACCCCTGAAAGAACAAAACCCAAATCCCCTAATCCCTATAAAAAACTCCAAAGCGCGACTTGGCAAGCGCTCCTTGGAGATCTCGAGAGCCTCCCAAGGTGAAAGCACCGTGGCCACTGTCGCTGCGCTCCACCTTGGCTCGGATTTCTGGGGTTTAGGGTTTAGGGGGATAGGGTTTGGGGGGGTTAGGGTTTACATCTATCTACCGATCTGTCTATCAATTAATCTATAGTCATGGTTTGAGGTTTAGGGCTTTGGGTTTGGGGGGTTTTAGGCTTCGGTGTTAGGGGTAAGGGTCCAACGCTTTAGGCTTCAGGTGGCAGGGAGTTGGTCCCTCCCTTGGCTTTGCTCTTGCTGGCACTCTTTGCGGAACTTCCCAAAGCGCGGCTGTCGCGAGCGCTCTCGTGAGGATCGGCAGTCTGCAGCGAAGCTTCGATTCCTTCGGCTTGCTCCACAGACTTGCGGATGTACATGAGCAGGGCTCGGTGCTTGTGCTTTGGGCTGTCCTTGAGGTGGTCGCAGCACAACATCCCCCACTCTGGCGAGGAATCCAGAGCTTCGGCATAAGTCTTGCCGGTCATCTTTGTTCCGAAATCTACCTTGAAACTGCCAAGGGCCTCCGGACTCAAGCTCTCGAGCTCCTCGAGAGTGTAGGAAAGGGTTGGATCCTGGAGGCGGGCGAGTCGGGCACCCAGGCTAATGGTCGGAGAGCCGTCGTTTCCCGAGCTACCTACACCCTAAACCCTAAACCCCAAACCCAAACCCTAAACCCTAAACCCGAGCTCTGGGCCATGATGATGCAAGGCTACACTCGGGTAAGAGGCGGATGCGCTGATGCGATCGGGCGGACTTGGAGTCACTTCGGCTGCTGGAATTTGCGGTTCATCTGCTGCTGCTGAAAGGCAGGTCGGGACAGGACATGATGGCACATCCTGTTCTGTGTCATTAACGATGCTAGTGATCTTCGGGGTATAGGTAATTATTTAGGCCCCTATATATATATATATGTGTGTATATATATAAATATATATATATATATATATATATATATATATATATATATTACATCGAACTCTTCCTTAGGGTTACATAGGGTCTAGGGCTTTAGGCTTACGGTTTGGGTTTAGTTTTAGGTTTAGGGTTTGGGAAAAGGGATGTAGAGAAAACTTGAAGGGACTATCATAGGGATCCATCCCCACATTCGCCTTAATGAGCCCTAAACCCGAACCCGCAAGCCGACTCCCTACAGATGCCCTAATGAACCTTGAACCTTATAGAAGCCGAAATGAACCCCAAACCCTGAAACCCGAAAGACTACACCCCACAGAAGCCCTAATGAACCCTAAACCCTGAAATCGGAAGCCTACACCCCACAGAAGCCCTACATTCCTAAGTGCGGTTTTCGGAACATAGGGGATGCTACTACAGTACCCTAACTAGTAGGATCCCGGTTACAAGGACCCGACAATGAGGTACCCCTAATTCGGAAACCCTGAACCTTAAACTCTTTATTTATAGAACCCTTCTAACCTAACTTAAAGATCGGAACGCAAAACAAGGTACCCCTAATTTTCGGAAACCCTAAACCTTAAACCCTTTATTAATAGAACCCTTGAAGATCCCTTCAAGGAGCCCTTAAGAAGGTACCCCCTAATTTTCGAAAACTCTTTATAGAACCCGTATAGATCCCTTCAAGGAGCCCTTAACAAGGTACACCTAATTTTCGGAAACTCTTTATAGAACCCTTATAGATCCCTTCAAGGAGCCCTTAACACGGTACCTCTAATTTTCGGAAACTCTTTATAGAACTCTTACAGATCCCTTCAAGGAGCCCTTAACAAGGTACCCCTAACTTTCGGAAACTCTTTATAGAACCCGACCCTTATAGATCCCTTCAAGGAGCCCTTAGCAAGGGTACCCCTAATTTTCGGAAACTCTTTATAGAACCCTTATAGATCCCTTCAAGGAAACCTTAACAAGGTACCCATGATTTTCGGAAACTCTTTATAGAACCCTTATAGATCCCTTCAAGGAGCCCTTAACAAGGTAACCCTAATTTTCGGAAACTCTTTGTAGAACCCTTATAGATCCCTTCAAGGAGCCCTTAGCAAGGGTACCCCTAATTTTCGGAAACTCTTTATAGAACCCTTATAGATCCCTTCAAGGAAACCTTAACAAGGTACCCCTGATTTTCGGAAACTCTTTATAGA
>CAJNDT010000624.1:1002873-1162873 GCA_905221615.1 Symbiodinium sp. CCMP2592 | reverse complement strand
TTAACACATCCCCTCATTAGGCGATTCCGGTTATCTTCTTTCTTAAACACACCCCTTCACACCGTCTCATTTGGCGTTTCCGGTTATCCTATATCTTAAACACACCCCCTCATTTGGCGATTCCGCTTATCTTATTTCTTGCTGCGCGTGCAGCTTGGACACGGGGGGTGGGCGTACCCGGCGCATGCAGGATGACTCGGCTCTGCGCAGGTTTCCAGCACTTTGGTCTGCGTTGGCATGGATTTTAAGCTTGGGCACGGCTTCGAGGGGGGGTGGGCGTACCCGGCGCATGCAGGATGACTCGGCTCTGCGCAGGCTTCCAGTACTTTGGTCTGCGTTGGTATGGATTTTAAGCTTGGACACGGCTTCGAGGGGGGGTGGGCGTACCCGGCGCATGCAGGATGACTCGGCCCTGCGCAGGTTTCCAGCACTTTGGTCTACATTGGCATGGATTTTCTGTCTGTGTTTGCATGGCCTCCGGATACAAGAAAGCTCGGCCCTGCGCAGGTTTCCCGCGCTGCGTGTGCAGCTTGGACCGGGGGGGTGGGCGTACCCGGCGCATGCAGGATGACTCGGCCCTGCGCAGGTTTCCAGCGCTGCGCGTGCAGGTTGGACACAGAAGCGCGTGCACCTTGGACACGGGCGCGCGTGCACCCTGGAAGTGGCGCCCATAACCGTTCATTATGCTACATCATGTTGTTTAACATATATATATATATATACCGACACATAGACAAATAATTATGTATACACGCCTACATATATACAGACTCCAGACATACATACATGCGCGCTGTGCATGCATGCACGACTGCATAGACTCGGCGCAGATGCATTGAGGCATGCGTGGATCCGTGCACACATGCATACTTACGTACATACATACATAAGTACATACATGCATCCATATGCACAAACACACCTACATAAATACATCCTTACATACATACATTCATGCGTACAAACACACATGTATAAGTACAGTTCGAAATCTGTGCACATACATACAGATGTATGTGCTTAGACAGTATATACATATGTATGTATGTATGTATGTATGTATGTAGGTATGCATGTATAACACACACACACACAAACACACACACACACACACACAAACACACACACACACACACAACACACACACACACACACACACACACACATCCACTTGTTTATGAAAAGGCCACGTAAGCTTCCGACATCGGCGCTGCGGGAGCTGTGGGAAGAGGTGGCTTTCTGAGTCCTGGGCAGGCGTTCGAGGATGTCACGTCAAGCTTAATCAGGTAGTTGTCGTAGTAGTCGTATTAGTAGTCGTCGTAGTAGTCGTCGTAGTAGTCGTAGTTGTATTCGTCGTCGTACTAGTCGTAGTGGTAGTTGTAGTCGTCGTCGAAGTAGTAGTCGTCGTCGTAGTAGTAGTAGTAGTAGTAATAGTAGTAGTGGTAGTGGTAGTAGTAGTAGTAGTAGTAGTAGTAGTAGCAGCAGCAGCAGTAGTAGTAGTAGTAGTAGCAGTAGCAGTAGTAGCCGGAGACCGCTAAGAGAGAACCAGAAATGCAGCAATTGACCAGCACAACACCAGGAGACCACGAAGTGACGGCGAGAGCATCAGCAGACTAGTTGGAGACAGGCAGTGTGTGGGTAGGGGCCTCAATAATTCGACTAGGGTTCCTTTCCTTTAAAGGGGTCTATAAGGGTTCGATAAGGCTCCCTGTAAAGGGGGTCTATAAGGGCTACTATAAGGGGTATTATGGGTAGGGGCCTTTGTAACTAGAATAGGGTTTTGGGGGGCTCCTGATTAAAACTATAGTATAACAAACCCCAAACCCTATTCTAATTATGAAGGTCCCTATGCTAGTCTTTGCCATTCTTCACAACTTGGATTAAGTTAGCAGTGTGCAGCCCTGCATCGTCTCTGAGCGGCTTAGCTGCAACCCGTCAGTGAATCCTCGACCTTGACACAAACAAATCCCGAAAGCCCAAGCCGGCAAGGCACATTCTGTCGAAGCTTTTTGCCTTCGGACGCCAGATGGGTGCGAGATGCAGCATGGCATGTAGAGTTTCTCAACGGTCGATGGGCCGCCCTTTCTGAGCCCATTTCTCAACGACTATGCTGTCCCGGGGGCCTCGTCTACCTTGAGAAACTCCCGCAACCTGCTCTTGGATCAGTTGCCAGTGCATACGGCCCGAGGTCGAAGTCTAGACGAATTGACATAAGAAGCCTAGCTGCCCAAGACTTCCAAGCTGTCCCACTCAAGGGTTAAAAGCAAGAGATCAGAAGGGTTTAGGGGTTAAGGTAATCCCTATATACACCCTAAACCCATTATAATCCCTGAGTGCTGCATCTTACACCCTAAACCCTAATCCCTGAACCTTCGCCCCCAGGGCATGGAAGGCAAGCCGAAAACTTCATCTGCGGTTGGCTGTTCTTTAGGGTTTAGGGTTTAGGGTTGAGGGCTTAGGGTTTAGGGTTTAGGGCTTAGGGTTTAGAGTTTAGGGTTCTCGCAGCAAGGGGTTCCGTAACGCTGCCTCAAGTATGAAACTGCTGCTGTTGCGGTCGTCTGAACAGTGAGTAATTTTATAGTCTCCCCGTACTATAGTGCCTCTATAAGCATGCTGTAATACAGCACCAAGCTCTATCGAAAACTCCAATGCTTCTTTTCTGCATAAACACTTTTTTTTGGTTTGCAGGTCTCTATATATCATGCCTGATGTCCGAAGATAATGACGACTGCAAGCCATTGGGTGCTCCGGTTCCCGAGTCTCCAAACCCACATCAAACACATCGGCCTAAATTGCAGTTTCCATAGCAACATGTCATAAGATCAGACACTACGAGATAAGCCGAACACGTATAAAATGAGATAAGACAAGATGAAACAAGCAAAAAAAACATGGTAAGACTGATAGTGGATGGCTTTTGAAAGAGTTGGGGAGTTGGGCTTCCATTCCGAAACCCTACACCCTTAGCCCCTAAACCCTTAAACCCTAAACTCCCTGAACCCTAAACTCCCAGAACCCTAAACTCCCTGAATCCTGAACCCCAAAATCCCTGAATCCTAATCCCTACACTCTGAAAGAGTTGGGCCCTTGGGGCTTCCATTCCGAAGGCCAAGCGAACCGGCCTTTGGCTTGGCCCGGTCTGAAAAGGTGCAGCATTTTCCAGGATCCCCCTTCCCCCTCCGGCTTAAGTTTAGGGTTTAGGGTTTATAGGGTTTATAAAGTTTATGTATAAGTTTATGCAGGGTTTAGGGTTTAGGCAGGTTTAGATTTCATCTGGCAGCTTTAGATTTCAAGTCGTTCTATAGTAAGGGCCCTCAATGTTTAGGACAAGGTGCTGCGTAATAGTATGGAGCCCCGGGAATAATATCGGTAAATATTCCGGCCTACATTTCTTCTGGGGTCTAGGGTCTAGGGTTTATAGCTGAGGGTCTTTTCGGTTCAAGGGGAGGTGTGCTCACATCAGAGAAGGGAGCCCTAAGAGCTCGTTGTAGCAAGGCTTCATCTCCGTTTGTCGCAGACAGGGGGGGGGCACTGCTGGAGGTGCATGGTTTTCGAAGTAGTTAAGGATTACGTAGACATCGAATGAGATAACCCCAGGCATGACTTGGAAGGGGAATGGAAGAGGGCGGGGGCCTGAGTGCACACTGCTGCAGAAAGCGGATGGCTCCGCTTGTGAAATCATGCATGGAAAAGGTTGAAAGCAGCTTACTTGGAGGATCATGGGACTTATAGTAAGTAGGGTTAGAAGTACCTTCCTTAATTGGGGGTTTCAAGTAGATATAACTATGGTTACCTTACTTATAACCCTACTTACTAAGTCCCATGGTCCTCTAAGTAGTCGCGAGCGACGCATCGGAGGTCTCTCTGGTATGACAGTTCCAATGCTCTCCAAGGTCAATCATCACTATTTCGCAACAGAAATTTGGAGAGTTGCGGAACAGTCCGGAGCCCTAAATCCTAAATATTCGCTGCGGCTTAGCTGTCTCGATCTATATGGTTGGAGCACCAAGCGAAGCATCAAGGGGCTTAAACCTCACAGTCCTACTTGTGGCCCAAAAATCCCAAAAAACCTTCCTGTTTTGTGTTCCTTGTGAAGGGGTTTCTATTTATGATTCCTTTTGCCATAGGTAAACCCTAAACCCTAAACCCTCAGAGTCTATGAACCGTTAATGCGAAGCTCACGGTCGCCACGCAGATCCATTGTTCGGCGTGCGAGCGTGCAGTGTCAGAGTAGGACCTCGAACGCAACGCAAGTCTTGTGGTTTAGGGTTTAGGGTTTAGGGGTTTAGGGTTTAGGGTTCTTGTAACCCCAAGCACCGTCAACCCTAAACCGCTAAACCGGTAAACCCTAAACTAAGCCCTAAACCTGCCCTAAACCCCTGAAACCCTCTGGGTTGTCGGGGATTGGCTTTACGCCGCTCTCCTCTGAAAAAGCCTGCTGGGTTCCGCAGCGTCCCCTTAAGAGTCAGGGTGCCCTGGTTATTGTTCCTGGTATTTATGTAGTCTCGATAAGGGAACCCCAAAATGAAAGGGTACGATGACGACGGCTGCTGCCACCTAATCATAATCATGCTGCTGCAAAAGGCTACTGCTACTGCTACTGCTACTGCTACTGCTACTACTACTAGTACTACTACTACTCCTACTACTACTACTACTACTACTACTGCTACTACTACTACTACTACTACTACTACTACTACTACTACTACTACTACTACTACTACTACTACTACTACTACTACTGATACTAATGCTGCGCTACCCCGACCAGAACCTTAAACATGTGAACTCCAAACCACATTTCAGCAGGGAGGTGCCAAGTGTTTCAGGTTGAAGTTGTGCTGCAGCTTCTTGGACCACTCTTACATTGAACACCAAAAAGTTGGAACATGGATTTGGGATGATTTGTGCTGGGATTCCCCTTACTTTAGATTAAGGGCATGAGAATAGTAATGTTCTAACTTTCTGGCTTCTACTGTAGTCAGGGGCTACTGGGTCATGGGGTTGAAAGTGCCTCAATTCGGTTCTCCAAAACATAAAAAAAAACTTGCCTTGCTTGCCTTACATATCTTCGACTGCATCGCGCTGCACCAACGTATGAACCAGCAGGAATATCATGATACCCTACAAGCCCTAAACCTCTATAAACCCTAAACCCTAAACCTCTATAAACCCTAAAAGCCCTACAAGCCCATAAACCCTACAAGAAGCCCTAACATCCTCAACACTAAACCCTAAACCCCTAAACCCTTAAACCCTTAACACCCTCCCCTCCCCTCTCCCCCCGCTTCAGGCTTCAATCTCAGTATAGGGGTGGACAAATTCCCAAACATCAATCAAAGGGGAAAAGGAGGGACCCTTAATGGGGACCCCTACCCTATAATGGGCTATAGAATGGGGGGTCCTTATTATGGGTCCTTCCTTTTACCCTTGGAATCAAGCTGCAACCTACGAAAACCATTCAAAACCGCACCCTGAGTTGTAGGCCCTTGCAATCTTGAACATTCAAACCTCACAGACGCCCAAGACCCCTTTCAACCTGATTCTTAGACCATAAAGTCTGTGCGCCCTCACACCACTAAACTTCAAAACTCCAAGCCTCGTACACCTAAACCCCCTCCATGCTGCTCTAAGCCTTAAGCCTCTGTACCCTCAACCGTAACACCCGATCCTAAACCCTAGAACCCTTAACCCCAAACCCTAAACCTTGAATCCTAAACCCTAAACCCTGGATCCTAAACCCCAAACCCCTCATGCTCACCTACAGTAGAAGCCCAAAAAGTTGGAAACCCAATAGCCTCGATCCTTAAGAGCAATGTATTGGGAATCCCAGCGCTATTTGGCCTTAATCCGGTTTCCAACTGTATGGGGTTTACTGTAGACCGAAACATGGTGAAGTCCTGAATCCTAAAAATAAGGGAACCTGAACCCTAAAACAAGGAATAAGGGCCTACTCTAGGTCCTAGCCTAAATCCTAAAAATCCAAAAGAAACGCTTCCCAGGCCTCGTTCAGGTCGTCTGGAAGGCCCTGGGAGGGCGTCTCCCAGCATCCCGGGAGGCTCTTCTAAAAATTCCCAAGAAGGCCTTTGGAGAAACCCTTGCTACCAAACCCTGATGCAACTCTAAAACCCATACCTCCCGGGAGGTTCTAGAAAGTAGATCCCCTAATTTGGGACCCTATACTACTAAAGGCTACTTTATAGGAGCCCCCACTAAGGGATCTGCTTTTTGGATCCTCCCGAGAATCTGGGCTAGTGTATCAACGGCTCAGAAGGTTACATGGGGCTTTCGACTCTTAGCGTTTAGGGTTTGGGGTTAAACCCTATTAATACTAATAGTATTTAAGGTTTAGGGTTTAGGGTTACCCAAGAGTAACCTGGGAATAAAAAGGGTGCCCTTTTTGGTTTAAAGGGGGTTATAAGGGAACCGATAACCCTAAAAAGGGGAATAAGGGCCTACTCTGGGTGCTAGGTTACGTGGGGCTTTCGATTTTTAGGGTTTAGGGTTTGGGGCTTGGGGGTTTAAGGGTTTCTAGACCCAAGAGTAACCTGGGAATAAAACGGGTGCCCTTTTTGGTTTAAAGGATAAGGGAACCTATAACCCTGAAAAGGGGAATAAGGGCCTACTCTGGGTGCTAGGTTACTTGGGGCTTTCGAATTTTAGGGTTTAGGGTTTGGGGGTTTAAGGGTTTGGGGGTTTAAGGGTTTAGGGTCTAGGGTTTAGGGCTTGTAAGGTTTCGGGCTTGTTGAGGGATTTAGGGGTTCGTTGATGGCTCTTCGGGCTTGGGGCATTTAAGATCTACCTATAGTCTCCATTGAGGATCCACTGTAGTTCCTTTATGGGGTTACCTATATAGGATCCTCAATGTATTATTAGTTAAACCAGAAAAAAGGAACTACAATGGAGACTGTTTCTGAAGGGCTCTGTGCTTGAGGTTTACGATTTCGGCGCTTCTTCTGCCAGGGCCTGGGCTCTTCGAGGTGCTTGGGCTTTGGTTCTAGGCTCTGGGGCTTAGGGTACTTCGGTTTTCGTGGTTCTGGGGCTGGGGCTTGGGTGTAAGGCAGTGTCAAGATTTGGGCTTCTTTGGTATTTTGGTCTTGCGCATGCTTCAGGCTGTTCAGGGCTTAGGTTTACGGCTTAAGTTTTGGTAGGTTTCCGAACCCAACAAGTCTGTCCGTCAGGGCCGCGTTCTCAAACTCTCAAGCCGGTATCTAGCCAAGCTCCAAGCTCAAGCCCCCGAACGCCAAACCACACAAGCTCTACATCACACCCTGAACCCTAAACTCCAAACCTTACAACCCAACTCGAAAGCTGCAACAGCCTTGCTGTGAAGCCTGATTGGTGATAGCGATGCTACTCCTTATGGTCCCATTCTACGGTGCAATCACTCTCAACCATAAACCCTGAACTCCTTATGGTCCCATTCTACGGTGCACATCACTCTCAACCATAAACCCTGAACTCCTTTCTAATCATTTTCAAGCCCAGGTAACAGACAACCAAGCAGGCCTTGGAAAAAGCTTCTCAATCTCCGAGCTGTTCAGCTCGTCGGTTAGGGGTAAGGATTGCTCCTGCAGCTTGGGCTAGGTTTTTTTTTGTTTTTAAGTGGGCTAGGGTTTAGGATTTGGGGTTAAGGGTTTCAGGTTTGGGGTTTAAGTTTCAAGTCACAGCTGTATAGCTTTATTGGCAGCCCCTTGTGGAAGTTCCAGGACTCATTCGATTCAGTATACAAATCTTCATGGGGACTTGGGCCCTCGATCCCAGCCAACCAACAAGCTACGGTTGATGATATAAACCCTGCATTACCCATAATTAGGAGTATACCATAATTCCCATAGTTTAGGGTTCCTAAGGGTACTGCAGGATTTACATCATCAACACTAGGACCATGCCAAACCCCAAACAGTCGCAACCCCACGAAACTCCACAGCTCTTATCGTCTGCAATAGGCTGCACAATACCAACCACAATGGTACTAGACTGATGGCAAAACCTCACAACATGCGGATACCCTAAATCCGAAGCCCTAAACCCAAAGCCGCAAACACGAAGCTCTAAATCCGAAACCCTAAACCTTCAACCCTGAAAGGAGAAAAGGAGGGACCCTTAATGGGGACCCCTACCCTATAGTGGGCTATATAAGGGGTATATAATAGCTATATTAAGGGTATATACCTAGGGGTCCTTAGGAGAAGCCCTAAACCCTAAGCCCAAATACTAGCAGTCAGCAGTACCAACATAGTACCTGCCTCGGGCTTAACTCATGCATCATGGGTTTAGGGCTAAGTTTAAGGCACTGTTTTTGAACTTTTTTCTAGACCCAAGAGTAACCTAGGAATTAAAAGGGTGCCCTTTTTGGTTTAAAGGGGCTTATAAGGGAACCTGAACCCTACAAAAAGGGAATAAGGGCCTACCCTAGGCCCTAGTTTTTGAAGTTTAGGGGAGTGGGGTTCAGGGGTTAGGGCTTAAAGGCTTAAGGGTCCAAGGCCTTCAACTTAAACCCTAGAGCTTTAAGCCTCGCCTTTAGAGGAACCCTTCAAAGGAACCCCTAAGATCCCTTAACCTACTTGTCGGGTATCAGGGGGAACTGAAGGTTAACCTTTTCGGTTATATCGGGGTTATATAGGGACTAGACTACCCAAAAAGGTTAAAGGTTACCCACTCTAGTACTAGGCCTAATTTCTGGTCGACTCTGGAAGCCTGAGCACTAAGATGGGAGTTTCCGAAAATCAGGGGTACCTCATTGGGGGAGGGGGGGGCCTTATAATAAGGATCCTACTATTTAGGATACTTTGTTAGGGTCCCTATTTTTCGGAAACTCCCATTTGTAGCCCTAAACCCTTAAACCCTTAAACCCTTAAACCCCCAAAAAACCCTAAACCCTAAACCCTAAAGCCGTAAAGCCCTAAACCCTTAAACCCTAAGCCCCAAAAATGCTAAAACCCCAAACCCTAACCCCCCCCCTCCAATTTCAGGGCCCGGGCTTCAGTTCCCGCAGTCACGGTGTTTGCTTCGATGTAGAGCTTCTGCCTGGATGCATCTTGCCAGAGGGTTTAGGGTTTAAGGGTGTAGGGTTTAGGGCTTCGGGTTTAAGGCTTTGGGATTTTGGGATTTTAGGGCTTAGGGTTTAAGGGTTTAAAGGTTTAGGGTTTAGGGCTGATTAGGGCTTAGGGTTTAAGGTTTTAGGGTTTAGCGCTAGGGTTTAGGCGATAAGCGTTAAGGGCTTAAGGGTTAAGGGCAGGGTTTAAGGCATTTTGAAGGTTCCTTTAAGGCTCCTTGAAGGGATCGCTGCCTGGATCCATCTGGCGAGAGGCTTTGGGTGTTTAGGTTTGGGGTCGGGGGTTTAGGGTTTTAGGGTGGAGGGATTTTCGGGTCTTCAGGGCTTTAGGAGTTTAGGGTCTTGGGTCGGGGGTTGGGGTTTAGGGTTCAGCAGCTCCGAGTAGCTGGGCTATGAACCCTCAAGACCAATGCCCACCCGCCCAAAGCATCCACCAACATCAGAAACTAACCTTGTTATTTGAGATGCGAATTCGATTTTATACTTATCTTGTATTCTCACCAGCCTCCTGGATCCCTAAGCCCCAAACCTGAGCCCTAAGGCCTAAACCTGAACCCTAAGGCCTACCCTGCAGAACCCTAAGGCCTAAGCCCTAGGGGGCCGGCCCAGAGCCCCACACCCTAAATCTTAAGGGCCAGCCAGAGCCCTAAACCACCTAAGCCCGAACCTTAAGCCTACAACAGGAGTGCTCTGATTCTCAGAGCCACGAGTTATGGGACAAAGCCACGAGACATGGGAGAAAGCCACGGGTTATGGGACAAAGCCACGAGTCAAATATGGGAAAAAGCCACGAATATCATAAAGTTTAACGTAGACAGGTTCAAGGTTGGGGTTTAAGGTTCAGGGTTGGGGTTTGGGGTTTAGGTTCATCTTTGCCTTATTTGGGGAGCCCTAGCATTTGATGAAGCAAGATCACGGGCATGAGAAGGAAAACGGACGTCTTTATCTGTTTTGGGACTAGCATTTTGCGCTCTGTAGAAATCATGACGTTTTAGCATATCTAACCGTGTGCATAGAAAATTCGGCTTCAGAAGACCCATGGTTCGGGGCTTAGCACGCAGAAGCCAAAACCCTCATAGAAAGGATGCCAAGCACAGATCCAGTTACCCGCAGCATTGACGTCGGAGGTTTGCCGCCCAAGCCGAGCTCATGACAATTCCTGCGCACCTTGGCAATACGATGGCTCGGACAACTTGGGCTCTGAGCTTAGGGTGCTGTCGGTTTGTGGTGTGTCATACTTGGGGTGTGCTGTCAAAGTCACGATGTCACGATGCATGATGGAATGCTGTCCGTTGTTGGAAATACTGTAGTGGAGTTAGTTGCCGGAGTCACGGGTCTAACGATCACAACTGCTATACTGCTGCGGGGGTGCAGTGTGGGCTGCTACTTTCATCAGTCCCGTGATTGCAGCTGCTGGAGCCATCATGAAACAAACAGTTCTTGGTGCTGTTGTTGACACTCTTAGACTCTTAGGTTTATCACAGCGATAACGATACACCTGCGAGTGCAGTTCCTGGTCTATTCCTCCTCCTGTGGAATTCAGAAAGTCGGATCTGGTTTATGATTGAAATCCGTCAGACTGAACTCAAAGAAGTGAATTGCTTTGTAAATACAACTTCAAGCCCTTAGCGCGAAGCCAGTGCGTTGAGTTCCGAGTCCGTGGCAGAGCAAGCAGTAGCACTGCAACCGGCACCGTCGCGCGATTGTCCTCTGTGGCCGAGAGTGTAGGCCAGCATACCAGACAGCTCTATCTGGGTGCTACGGTTGATGATATAAACCCTGCATTACCCATAAGAAGGAATATACCATACTCCCCATAGTTTAGGGTCCGTAAGGCAATGCAGGAAATATATCGTCAACCGTAGGGGCTGAACTCATCAACGCCCCAAAATCCCAAGCTTAGCTTACGAAGCCGCACCTGGGCAGCGAAAGTCGCGCCACTGAGCTGTTGTCAGAAGAAATTATTTCAAAACATATAATTCTAGATAGAGAGAGAAACAGAGAGAGAGAGAGAGAGAGAGAGAGAGAGAGAGAGAGAGAGAGAGAGAAGAGAGAGAGAGAGAGAGTTGCTACCCATCGCAGACTTGTTGGGTAAGTAGGGTGGGGATGCTTGTGACAAAAGTCACAAAATGTATCAAACCCGGTAGAAGCCTCTGAAATTCCTTTCGCGGCAAATGCTGTGTACCAAAACCCGTTGTAGCAGAACGCCAAGTAACAGCACAGACTGACTTTTGCCGTTACTCGACAACTTTGGCTGTTACTGAGAACGCTTCCCGTTCCCGTTGTAGGGTTCCGAGTCTCGGGGACCCAGGGCCCAGCCTTCCCTCAACAAAAAACCAAACCCGGCACCCAACAATCAGCCGAAAACCCCGATACATACGGCTCATGATATAAATCCTGCATTACCCATAATAAGGACATATACCATACTCCCCATAGTTTAGGGCTCTCAAGGTAATGCAGGATTTATGTCATCAACAGTACTCTAAGCCGGAAGACGCTAAAAACCCAATATGACATAGACTTTGTTCATCCCCCCCCCCCCCCGCCGCCCCTCCACAAATCCCAAAGCTGCCCTTTCGGGCAGATAGACCAGGCCCTGAACTCTAAACCCTGAGCCTAAACCCCAAACCCTAACAGCATGAACCCTAAACCCCTAAACCCCAAACCCTAAATCCTTAGAGCATGAACCCTAAACCCCAAACCCTAAATCCTTAGAGCATGAACCCTAAACCCCAAACCCTAAATCCTTAAAGCATGAACCCTAAACCCCTAAACCCCAAACCCTAAATCCTTAGAGCATGAACCCTAAACCCCAAACCCTAAATCCTTAGAGCATGAACCCTAAACCCCAAACCCTAAATCCTTAGAGCATGAACCCTAAACCCCAAACCCTAAATCCTTAAAGCATGAACCCTAAACCCCTAAACCCCAAACCCTAAATCCTTAGAGCATGAACCCTAAACCCCAAACCCTAAATCCTTAGAGCATGAACCCTAAACCCCAAACCCTAAATCCTTAAAGCATGAACCCTAAACCCCTAAACCCCAAACCCTAAATCCTTAGAGCATGAACCCTAAACCCCAAACCCTAAACCTTAAAGCATGAACCCTAAACCCCTAAACCCCAAACCCTAAATCCTTAAGCCCCTAAACCCCAAACCCTAAATCCTTAGAGCATGAACCCTAAACCCCAAACCCTAAATCCTTAAAGCATGAACCCTAAACCCCTAAACCCCAAACCCTAAATCCTTAGAGCATGAACCCTAAACCCCAAACCCTAAATCCTTAGAGCATGAACCCTAAACCCCAAACCCTAAATCCTTAGAGCATGAACCCTAAACCCCAAACCCTAAATCCTTAGAGCATGAACCCTAGACCCCTAAACCCTAAACCTTAAAGCATGAACCCTAAACCCCTAAACCCCAAACCCTAAATCCCTAAAGCATGAATCCTAAACCCCGAAACCCCAAACCCTAAACTCCAAACCCCAACCACTCCAAACGCAGCCTTCAGAACGCTGAGGATGCCTGGCCGGCTGTACCTGGTAACCCGCGGAAAAACCAACCACAACTGGAGCTTCAGGATTTTTTATCGGGTTTGGGTTTGTTAGGGCTTAGGATTTAGGGTTTAGGGTTAGGGTTTATGAGGGTTTAGCATTTCGGGTTTAGGGTTTGGGTGTACTAGGGTTGGGATAAATCCTGTAAGGTTCAGGGTCTAAGAGTCTAGGGTTTGGGGTTTTAGGGTGGAGGGCCACAGCTGGGGTGTCAGGCGTTCTTTACAGAAGGCTGCAGGGTTTGAGGGGCTTTTCCTTGCTTCGGGCTTGGGTTTCGGGTTTAGGACGTAGGGTTTAGAGGCTATAAAGTTTAGGGTTTAAAGTTTAAGGAGGTTCTGATCCCAGCCTTCCTGTCTGGACAGGAGGGAAGCGAACATGGTACCGAATGGCAGTCGATTCGGCTTAAAACAGAGATAAAAAATCTTAAAAAAGAGATAAACAAATAAAAACAATAAACAAATCTTTATCTCTGATCATGCAGTGCGTTTCGCCGAAGATCGAGCAGCTACGCTGACGAGTCACCATCGGTTACCCCAAGGGTCCAAAGGATCCAATAATTAGGTACTCGGCTTTAGGATGGTAGTTATGTAGGTTAGGATTTCGGAGAGTGTATGATTATTGGGTACTTGGACCCTTGGGGTTATAGCTATAGGCTATGATGGTCAACGCTGCTGAAGGCAGTAATCAATTAGGGAGATCTCACCGCACATGCACCCGCAGCTAATATTTCTGAAACCATGCAAAGCCCACGTCAACCTTTCAACCTTCGACGCTACGGCTTGAAACCTCCGCACTGAACCACAACCTAAACCCATCAAACTTTAAAACTCTTTAAGTCCTGAACCCGAAGCCATGCACCCTAAAGCAATACTTAAACTCTCGAAAGGCTACCGTTATAACACAAGCGAATTAAAGTAAGGAACCTTGAAAACTTAGACGCCAAACTCCAATCTTAAGCTTGTAAACCCCAAACCCTGATCTTCAAGCCCTAAACCTCAAATCTCAAAGCCCCCTAAACCCCAAAAGCCGAATCTTAAAACTCTAGACCGTCTAGCCCCTATAAGTCCTAAACTCTAAACCTTAAACCCTTAAACCCTAAACCTTAGACCCTAAGCCCTGAACCCTCAATGGTTCAGCCCGAGCAGCTTGAACTCAAAGGCGATGGGCGTGTCGGCCTCAGAGCAATGGCAGGAACCCTTTAGGGTTTAGGGTTTAGGGTTTAGAGTTGAAGGTTTAGGGTTTAGGGTTTAGGGGGTTTAGGGTTTGATTTTTTTTGTTGCTGGCCCCTTTCCGTCTGCATTGTCTGCGTCGGAAGTATCCTGAAAAGACCGGCAAGGCTAGCGCCAAAGGGTTTAGGGTTTAGAGGTTAAGAGTTTAAGGTTTAGGGTTACGGATTTAGGGTCATCAACTCTGGTATATACGACTTTAGGGCTTAAGGCTTCAGGGGCTTTTAGGGCTTAAGGCTTTAAGGGTTTACAGTTTACGGTAGTGGGGTTGAGGATTTAGGACTTAATGTTTTTCGGCCTTTGAGGGCTTTTAGGGTCCTTGCTTTCAGGGTCTGAGTGCCGAAGAGTGGAAGGGCTGTCTGCTGTAGGTGGGAGCCCTACCGAGATCGAACTCACCACATCCATCTTACCCAGACTGTTGAAGAGCAGTTGAGCCTCACCGGCCTGAACCTAAACCCTAAACCCCGACCCCTTTTAACAGCCTCAACCCTAACCCCCGAACCCCCCTTGAACCCTCAACCCCCTTAAACCCCCTCAACCCGAACTCCCCCCCCCCCCCACCGTCACCCCGACCCTAAACCCTAAACCCTAAACCGGCCTTGGAAGCGGCCAGCTTCTGCAACTCCATAGGGTAGCCTGGAGCTTCGCCGGTCTGCATTCGGCCTGTCACGAGGCGCTGTCCGGGCTCTTCTTACCTTTGGTACCCAAGGTTCCTGAACCCTAGACCCCTGAACTGCTTTAACCCCAAACCCTAAACCCCAGAAAGTTTAGGGTTTCGGGCTTAATTGCCCAAAACCCAAATCCCCATAAGGCTTAAGAGGATGTAAAGTTTAGGGTTTAGGGCTTAATTACCCAAAACCCAAAGTCCCATGAGGTTTAAGAGGATCAGCCTTCGCGCAGGTATTTGGGGTGAGTATCTCGACATGGACAGTGACTTGCCATAGAGCCTAAGAATGCACGCGCTGGGGTAGATGTAGGGGCCTTCTCAATTTCAATAGGGTTGTTGGGGGTAAATACCCCAAGCCCCTTTAAATTTCTTATACTTCAGAAACCTAAACCCCAAACCCTTGTGAGCCCTAGGCCACTAACCTTCTACCAACGGCATCGACTCGAAACCCTTTCCTTCCATCCACAGAGTCACGGAAGCCTCTTTATGGTTAAGGTCTTAGGGCTTAGGGTTTCGGATTTTGGGATTCTTGGAAGGCTTCTTTCTTGTGGGTTTCGGGTTTTGGGCTTAGAGTGTAGGTGTGTTCGCATTGGCGAATCGACACCCGTACTACGATGATCCTAAAGGGAGCCAATCTGGAGGCTGACAGAGCTGTGAATTTAGGATCCGGACTTCCCCCAGTATTTGGCCATAGATTTCAGCAACCTGTCAATTCTGTGACTTAAATCCGCGACCCCGAATCGGGCGCACACTGCATCCACTCCCAGAAGTTCTTGTACGGGTGGTACCTGGGCACTCCAGCCCCAGTCCCCCAAGAAAACCTTCGCAAAGACCTTGCAGCTGTGGAATCGCGGCTACCTAAAGCATCATATAGCAACCCCAAACCCTCAACCCTCAACCCTAAAACCTAAACCCCCAACCCTAAGACCCTCAACCCTGAAGTATCCGCTAGCGGTGGTACTTAGTACTTAGGGCTTGGACTTCTCCCCAACGCTTCGAGTTTTGAGGTTTTTACCCTGTGGCTCGTCCCTTCAGCCGAGCCTTGGGCTACTGTTACTCGAATGTCGGGGTCTTAGTATTTAGAAGAGGGGTCTTAGTAATTAGAAGAAGGTTCCTCTAACCTTAAGGGGTCCACAGGGGCTACTATAAGGGCTATGATACGGATTTGATGTAGAGGGACTTAATAATTAGAATAAGGTTTGACGGCATAATTTTACTCTACTTCTGAAAACGGAACCCCCAAACGCCCCAAAGCCCTATTCTAATTATTAAGGCCCCTGCAATATACTACCGGATACTATAGGAAGCGGTGCAGCAGAGGCATCTTCGTATCCAGCCTGCGTCGGCTCCAGTAGGTAAAGGGAAGCAGTACGGCTAGGTTAGGGTTTAGGGTTTAGGGATTAGGGTTTAGGTTCATCCGCTGCTCAAGCCTTCTGTAGCTCGCCAGTCGTCGAAGAAGTACTACTTACTACCGCACATGCTGAATATTGGATGTTCATGACTTGTCAAGCAATTCTTTCTACACAGCACTGCGCGAACTTTTTCTGATTTCACAGTAACTTACTGCAAGCCCTTGTGAGAAGCCCCTGCCACCAGCCAGTCCAGCCACCTGCCGACTGTCACGCACTCAGACTCACGCACACAATTAAACACACACACACACACATAAAAAACAAGTCTCCAATATAGGTGCCGTAGTAATTACACTAGGGTTTTGGGGACCATGATACTATAAGTATAATACGGAGCCCCAAAATAGTATTGGCAATTGATTAAGCCCCTATACTATCCGAAACCGGAATATGACCCCGAAGCAGCAGCCGCAGTAGGCCGGGTGACGCCGCAAAGGTCATCGCTGTGTGACCCGTCGTCCTCAGCCAAGTGTGGCAGGTGACGGGCCACCCTAAACCCCAAGCCCTATACATATCTTAAAACGCTACACCCCAAGCCCTACATGCATCTTAAACCCTAAACGCCAAGCTCTAGCCCTACATAAATCTTAACCCCCAAAACCTTATAGGATTGAAGCCCTCAGGCTCAGGGACTCTATCCACTGGCGTGTAGGGCTCCGGGGGTTCCCTCGTACTAGCATGATTACATGCAGGGTTTAGGGTTTAGGGACCTCTAGGTCCACACAGGCCGTGGTCCGGCCACGCTTTTGTTGCCTCGTCTTCCTGGCACACTGAAGCCTGATGCTGCTCGCCAGTATCTCAACTGTGCTTCGGTCGGAAAGCACATCAGACTCCGTGTCTGATAGTACCTGGGGAGCATCGGGTACCTCAACCACCGAACGCTCGCTGTCCTTTGGAGGGTCGTCCCTGAGAAGAACGCTAGGCCTTCGCTTGGGAGTCGGAGCTAAGCGAGGGCGGGCAGAGGCCTCATGTTCCGCACTGCCACTGTCCGCAGTCTCAGCCTCGAACACCGGGGCAGGTAGTGGCACATTGCCTACCCTGACTGACTTGATGGTGTGCTTTAGGAAGACAGTCACTGGCGGCGGTTGAGTTCTCCAGGTCATGTATTGGAGGAATGCCATGTCCGCCGCGGTCAGGGCGTCTCGTTCGCGGCTGTAGTTCAGGCATCGAAGGGGACAGGATCACCCGCCCTAATTGCGGCTCGTATTGTCGAGGCCACCGCCGTGGAGCGCGATTAGGGTTTAGGGTTTCGTGTTCAGTGGTGTTTTCGGATGATACTATTAATGTGTTCATGAATGGCTACTATGACTATGTGTACCGTCAGTACAACTCTTAGTAGTAGTACTGTTAGGTATTTTCGGAGTTTCAGGCATCTCGACCTTTATGACGACTGAGGAGGTATTTCTGAACGTACTCGTCTGAATCGGTGACCTCGGAGCTTTGGAATCATTTTGAGTACACTTCTCGATCTGTGCATGTCATCCTCGTGCAGGGCCATGCTTAAGCCAGCTTCTCTGTATCGCTTCATGTTTATCGGATGATCCCCTTCGATATGTTTCGAGGTTTAGGGTAAGGGCTTAGGGTTTCGTGGCGTTAGCTTTAGCGGGCTTTGGAGGTTGTGAAGCATTATGGTTGCTACCCGGGCCACTGTAAGGCTTTAGGGGTTTACAAATTTAGAAGCTGGTCTAAAGGTTCTGGAGGAGTCGGCTAGGGGTTCAGGATTTAGGGATTATCGTTTAGGGTTTAGGGTTTGGGGTTTCGGGGTTTGCCTGCAAGCCCGACTACCGCAAACTCGCTGAATCCCAAACCAAAGCACGCCAAAATGTTTTGAACACATCCTGGCACTTGCATGTATATGTATGTGTATGCATATGTATGTACATATTAGATGTGTGTACATATATATGTATGTCTGAAACTCCGCAATGATCGTTGCATCACGGAACCCCGGATTGGCTATCTGAATGGAACTTTTGTCTTCATCTGATTAATTGCAGTACAAGACAGAAAGTTGGAACATCATTATCCTCATTCCCGTAAGGCAAGGTAGACGGAACCCCATCTCTAGTGAAAGCCCTGCCAAATATTAGGCTCTGCCGAGCCACT
Organism: Symbiodinium sp. CCMP2592; assembly: GCA_905221615.1. Classification (NCBI taxonomy): domain Eukaryota; class Dinophyceae; order Suessiales; family Symbiodiniaceae; genus Symbiodinium; species Symbiodinium sp. CCMP2592. The sequence continues at coordinate 1,144,846 of CAJNDT010000624.1, read as the reverse complement.
TCTCTGGGATAAGCCAGCCGCATGTCTTCCTCATGCTGTGAAGCTTCAGGGGTTTAGGGGGTTTAGGCTTTTAAGGTTTAGGGCTTAAAATTTAAGGTTTGGGGTTTAGGGGTTGTAGGGTTAAGGTTTAGGGTTTTAGGGCTTAGGGGTTTTAGGGTTTAGGGGTTTGGGGTTTAGGTTGGAGCTTAATAGCGAGGGCTTTGGCCTCGACCTAAGGCCCGACTTCCGACAACCTGAGTCACTGAACCATAAACTAGGATACCCAGTAACCTAAGAATAAAAAGGCCTCTCTTTTTGGTATTGGGTAACTTTATAAGGAACCTAGGACCACAAAAAGGGAACTGGGCATCCTAGTAAACCTTGGGTACTGCCTCCATACAGTAACAGTAACAGTCTATAATAGGGGCTACTATTAAGGTCCTAAGACATCTATGTTATGAATATTATCCAACTGTGACTGAGTGGGGGCAGTGCCCAACATAAACCCTCAATACAGAAACGCTGAAACCCATGACCCATAAACGAATGTCCAAGCTTAAATAGAAGTGGGAGGCCAAAAGGGGGGTTTAAGATTCTTGGGGTGGGGATTCCTTAATATGAACCCTATTATGGGAACCCCAATCCCTACTAAACCCCATAGGCTAAACCCCCTTTTGGCCTCCTATAAAAATGGAGCTGAGAGGCCCTCCCTGCATACTGATGGTACTTGAAGGATCATGGGACTTAGTAACTCGGGCTATGATTCGGGTAACTGTACTTATAGCTACTTATAACCCCAATTAAGGTACTTATAACCTTACTTAATAAGCCCCATGATCCTCTAAGTATGCTATAACCCCCCCCCCATTCCCAGCCATCAACCGCTGTTCGCATAATTAAGGCCCCTACACCCAGTCCTTATAGTACTCCTTGGAGTAACCCTAACCCTTACACAAATTCTATGGACACCCTACTCTCATGAATGTGGCCCCCATATCTAGCCCATGGTCGGGATAGTATTCAACTTGTGAATTTCTGTTCCTTCTTGAGACTAAGTACCCATGAACATGCAAAATGCTACCCAACAATGACAACGATATCTATCATGCGCGACAAGGGTCCAGCCTTTGCCAAGGTCTGCTCGGGAAGACCAAAGTGTTGTTTCCGGATGTAGATAATTAGGGTTTAGGGTTTAGGGTATAGGACTTAGATTGTCTACGACCTAACCCGGTTCAGGACGTAGGGCTTCGAGCTCGCTGAATGAATGCTGGCCGGTCTACCTGCCGGCAGGAGAGCGCGCGAGTTCGGATTAAAGATCATGCCTTCAAGTCTGAAATCCGTGCCAAATACAATACTAGAGCTTTATACTGCGCAGGGGTCCAGCTTTTGACAAACTTTAAACCCTACGGCACTGAAGCAGTAACTCGCCAAGGCCTCCCTAAGCCCCGGACCGTCCCTATAACTTTAGCGAGAAGGCACTCCCTTCAGTCATATAATTATGATGGACATACACCTAAACCAGCCTAAACCCTGAACGCACAGTTTGTCGTTGGGCTGTGGAGTTTCCACCTTTTCAGTTCCTGCAAGGGGTCTGGCAAGCTGGACTGGCCAAGCATCTGGGCATATGCACCGTAGGTGTACCTCAGCGGCGAAGGGTTCATAATGAGGTTCAGGGTATGAAGTCCGGGGTAAGAACATGTAAATGCAATCCCAATCCCTGAGCCCTAAACCCTAAGCCCTAAACCCGAATCCCTAAACGCCAATCTCTGAACCCTTCCCGAATCCCTAGCCTGATCCTAAATTTACTACCCAATAAGCCACAGGAATACAAGGTTATACTTTCCGATTCCTACTACACTATAAGAGCCCAAAAGTTTAAAGGTTAGGTATTGGGGATCTCAGTAAATTTCTAGACCCTAAACTTTAAACCACAAACCCTACACGACATACCCTAGGGGCTGAAGGGTCGAGGCACTGCAACCAGCTCCCTAGCTGCGTGCACAAAAAAAGGTTAGTTAGGGTTTTGGGGGTTGCATGCCAAAAACAAGTTAGTTAGGGTTTGGGGCTGTAGGGCTCAATGTGGGGCTTTCCGAATATAGGGGACCCTAATATAATAGTACCCTAAATAGTAGGATCCTGATTATAAGGGCCCCCAAGTAAGGTACCCCAAATTTTCGGAAATTCCCATGTAGGGTTTGGGGTTTAAGGCTCAATTTGGGGTTTCGGGTTCATTTCCAGTTGGGGGCTACTTTTGAGCTTCTTCTACAAACCCCTGAAAGGAACCCTGAAACGAGCCCTGTGGTCTGGTCAAGCTAGGCCGGCCACGATGTTTTAGGGTTTAGGGTTTAGGGTTTTGGGTTTAGGGTTTGGGAGTTTAGGGTTGGGGTTTGGGAGGACTGGGCAGGTGGGCGGGGGCATCGGTCACAAATGGCCATGCCGGCAGTGCTTAAACAGCTGAAATATTCGATCCGATCTGACTTCTGCAATATTCCAATATTCGTATAAAGCCCTGCCAGCCTAGACGGCGAAACCGACGTATCCAGACCTTCCAAAATCCCTTAATTAAGGAATATACCTTAAAATATATTAAGGATCCTACTACAATTTAAGGGATATTCCTCAATTAAGGGATTCTGGAAGGTCTGGGTAGGAAGGTCAGAGTTCAAGTAGAACGACTCTCCAATGGAGACTGTAGCAAACCCTGCTCGCAACACCCATGGGGAGCAAGGTCTTGAGACAAAGAGAGTCAAGCTGCTTGGGGTGAGAAGAGAAGTGAGTGGGAAAACCGTGTCCCCAAAGGCACGTGGGAGGTTGTCAAAATTATGGTCCCTTTTGGGTACCCTAAATAATAGGTGCCGTATTATAATATGTAATGAGCCAAAACGGGACCCTAATCTACTATTTGCTTAAGAACCCCCAAAAAATAAAAAAATATATTCCTTATGGGGGTAATATAGGGATTGTTATTTTGATTTTTTGGGTGGGTTCTTAAGCAAATAGTAGTAATTTTGACAACCACCCACGTGGAGAAAACACCCACCAAGGAGTAAGAAGCCCCGGCATACACCCCTGGCCACACCACGACCTCAGATCCCCAAACCCAATAAATCCTAGGGTTCCTTTAAAGGGATCGATAAGGGTACCTTTAAGGGATCTATAGGGTTTTAGGATGATATAAACTCAATGTACCTATACTGAACTTAGAACCCTAGCAAAAATTACAATTTTAGCTGTTTCTTAGGGATTATAATAACCAAAAATTACAAAAAATACAAATTATTTCTAAGTAACCCTAAGAATCTAGGATGCCCAGTAACCTAGGAATAGAAAGGGCTCTCTTTTTGGTATTGGGTAGCTTGATAAGGAACCTAGGACTACAACAAGGGGTACTACTGCACATCCTAGAAATGGTCCAAAATCCCGGAAAACAGACATGTTGGGCGCAACACCTATGTCTGAATCAATGATCAGCTACATGTCGTATAAGAGAGGTAGTCCTGCGACGGCATGCACCTTCAGGTGCTTTAAGCAATTGTTCCTTGGATGCAGTCGGATCAAGGAATGGGAAACTGAATGTTGTAGGACTTAGTAAGTATGGTTATAAGTACCTTAATTGGGGTTATAAGTAGTTATAGGTATAGTTACCCTAATAGTAATGACAGGTTGTATGACAGGCGGGAACTTCCGAAAATAAGCTTATATACCTTATTTTGGGATCCTGATAATAAGGATCCTACTGTCTAGGGTACTAAATGAGGGTCCCCTATTTCCGGAAACTCCCAGGCCGGGCAGACCCTTAACGGAGTACAAATCAACATTAGCAGAGGGACTCCAGCCTGGTTTGGTGGGATGACATCACATACATGGGTGGTTGTCAAAATTATTGTCCCTTTTTGGGTCTTTGCTATAATACGGCCTAATATTTAGGGTACCAAAAAGGGACCATAATTTTGACAACTACCCACATGGTGATGTGTTAGAAGGGGCCCCCACCCTGTAATAGTGGTATAATAGGAATATAATAGGGCCCTCATATAATCCTTATAGTCACTATTACAGGGTGGGGCCAGCTTCTAAGTGATGTAGGATGTCATCTTCAGTTCGAGCCTATCATGGACTCTGGCTTTCAAAAGTCCCAAGGCCATTCCCCTATTTCATTCTAATCATCACTGCCCCAATGTTCGTCAATTCGGGGGGTTTGGAGATGGTATGGGTTTAAAGTTTAGGGGTTGGTTTCATCTATAATCTAAGGAACCCCCAAGATAGTATAGGTATTTATTAAGGCCCCTATAGTACCCGAGCCCTAAAGTAAATCTCCGAAGCTCGAGACCGAAGCAGACCGGCAACTCGGTTTTCTCAGGGCCCTCGTGGGACTAATATGTGTGTGTGTGTGTGTATATATACATACATACATACACATGCGTGGTCCTAATAACTAGAATAGGGTCTTGGGCTCCTTTATTTTTTAGTCATAGTGAGGAACCCGAAGGAACACTGTAGGTAATTGCTCAGGCATCTATATTAGAACTTTAACGGTCCAATTGGTCCTTATTGTAGGGTTGTGGGCAAAATGGACCCGAAGTCCTATTTTAGGGAATACTTGGACCCTTAAGGGGAGACAAAACAGCCTTAGAGTTTGAGGATTTCGGGGCATCTAAAGTTTATGGTTTGGGGCAAGCTTCTGCATGGGCCTTTAGAACAAGTACCCTCATCCCCATCAGGCCCCGAAGCCCAAAATCCCCAAAGCAACCCAAGCACCAAAACCCAAAAGCCTTAATACCTTTAACCCAACAAGGCCCGAAGCCCGAAATTCCCAAAGCGACCCAAGCGCCAAACCTTAAAAGCCTCCACCCCAGTAAATTCCCTGCCGAAGGGTCATCCAGAAGTCCTCTCCATAGGCTAACTTGGAAATCTTTTTCTCGCACTCCTGTTCTGTCTGAGGATAAAGGGCTCGGTAGCCTTAGTGACTGCCATATGGTCCTTACAACAAGGTTGACCGTTTAGAGCGGATACTCAGTGTCTGACACAGGGAAGTTGGGGTTCCATATAAGGCTCTAGGGCTCAAGGGCTGCGGGCTTCAGGGATACTATCTTAGTTGCTGAGTTCATAAGCCCCCAAACGTGTACACTTTTAGTTTTATAGTGGGTAACATTATCCCCAAAAGTGTAAAGTGTATCCACTCAGCTACTAGGTTATTAGTAGTTTAGTTTGTAGGGGTTTGCAGGTCTGTGGGGTTGGAGAGGTAAGGGCTTTAAATTCTTGTGTGTGGGGCTTCCGGTCTAGGGTTCAGGGCTTTAGCGGGTCAGGGCTTTACGGTTGATGATATAAATCCTGCATGACCCATAACAAGGAATATACCATAATTCCCATAGTTTAGGGTCCTTAAGGTAATGCAGGATTCATATCATCAACCGTAGCACCCAGAAGCATCGATACCCACATTTCTTGAGCCTCAGAAGTTACCAGAATTCCGAAGGTACATGCTAAGCTGTCCACTCTGACCTGTCGAAATCCAAATCCCCATAACCCTAAACCCTAAATCTCTACAGTAAGGGATTTACCTGTATCCCCAAACCCTACAAAACAGTAGGTTGTGACCTCTTGATTAGAGGGTATGACCCTTAAAACGGTAGGGTTTTGGATCCCCCGGTACAAACCCCGAACCCAAAGCCTTAGTCACAGATTGCCAATCTGCGGCTGGCCTTGGAATGATCTCGGAAGATCCTTAAGATGAGGCCGGTGTATTTAGGATGGCTTTTGAGGATTCTAACGTTTAGAAGCTTCTGGTTTCAGGGTTTGGGCAGTTTTTGAGGCGGTTTACCGTTTTCCAGGATGGTTGGCTTTTGGGGAACATGGCTTTGGTACGTTGGTTGTGAAGAGAACGACAAACCCACAAACCCCTAAACCCTAAACCCCTAAACCCTAAACCCCAAACCCCTAAACCCTGCTAGTTTTATGGAGTTGAGGATGCTGCGCAGCTCAGAGGTTCAGAGCCTGGAGGCTTGTAGGTTCCCAAGAAGGACCACACGCATCGAGCCTCAATAGTAGGCTTGTTTATCGAAGCTCGCAAGATTTGGTGACCCCTTCACTTCCTTAAACGTTAAGCGTACAGGGTTTAGGGATCTATATTGCATGGCTTGGTGGCCGCCACTCGATTGACGCCTCGAAAGGTCAAGCGACTGCCCAAATTCATACTCCCTATACCGCAAGGAGTCACCCAGCAGTGCGGAAACACTGTGCCCGAGGAAGCTTCCCAGTCCGAGCATTCCCAGACCCACGGGAGGATCCAAAAAGTAGATCCCATAATGGGGGTTCCTGTAGAGTACCCCTAGTAGTAGAGGGTCCCAAATTAGGGGATCTACTTTCTAGATTCTAGATCCTCCCGGGCGTCTGGGTTCTTGAACCGTTCGGAAGATGAGGCGTCGTGCACGATGTCTTAGTCTTGGCCACTGTCAAAAGTGATGCTCTTGGTGTCCTTAACTGTCGGCGCAAATTCTCGGATGCGAAGTATTTCGTTGCCCGTATTTGGGCCAAGGCATTGCATTTTGCGAGATCACCGTGCAGCCGCATGACCGTGTGCCGAGAATGCGTGCGAAACTACTTGGGTTGCTCATGTCATTCCCCGCATGAGAATGCCCCATCGAACGTACAGATTACAGTGTTGCTGTCTTTAGGATTGCAAGCGGGTGGCTGTCAAAATTATGGTCCCTTTTTGGATCCTTCATATAATACGGCACTTTGTATGTAGGGTGCCCAACAGGGACCATGACTTTGGCAACTACCCAAACAGCTTCCGGCGCTTCCGGAAACTTCAAGCTAGAGTTGAGACGTCACAACAAGAAACATAGTCTTTCCATGAACTTCAGAAAAGCAAAAACCTCAAACCCCAAACTCCTAAGCCCCAAAGTATAAAACTCTGCGTCCTAGACCCTAAACCCCCTCACCCTACAGTGCAAACCCATAAACCCAAAAGCTCCTCCAAACTGAGACTGCAAGGGCACGGTCTGGGTAAAAAACAAGTGGTGCCCCTAGCACCCTAGCAAATGTAGGGGCCTTAATAATTGGAATAGGGTTTTGGGGGTTCCTTACTACGTTTATACTATTGTAGCATACCCCCCCCCCCCCCCCCCTGCATTATCTGCCACGAGACGAGAACGCAGACGTGGACAGGATTTCCACGGGGCCGTGGAGGAAGTTGCCTGAAGCAGTGCAAACCCTACGCCCTAAACCCTAAACGCTAAACCCCCAAACCCTAAACCCTAAACCCCCAAACCCTAAACCCTAAACCCCCAAACCCTGAACCTAATTGGAACGAGGCCTTGGCTTTGTGGTGCAGCAGCTGGGGATTTCGGAGCTGCTCTGAAACCGAAGCACGACGTCACTCTGCTAGAGAGGTAAGTTAGCCCTAAACTCCTAAACCCTAAACCCCTAAACCCTAAGTCTAAACCCTAAACCCCTAAACCCCTAAACCCTAAGTCTAAACCCTAAACCCTCAAAAAGAAGGTTACAACCACGTATGCACGTCTTTTGCTAACCGTCTCGGCTGGCTTGAGGCTATGCGCTTTTGGAGTTATGCTGTAAAGTCTCACTTAGAGGCCTTCACGATAATTACTATAGTGTTTTGGGGTATACTGCAGTATGTTTGAGTTCAAAAACCCCTACACACCTTGATGGTGAAACCCGGGTCGCAGAGGGTGCTATCAGGTTCAGGCCCACTGAACCCTACACCCTAAACCCTCAAAGCACCGAACCCTAAACCCTTAAGCCCGAATCCCTAAAGCCTAAACTCTAAACAAAACCCTAAAGCCCTAAAGCTTAAACCCCTAAACCCCTAAACTTCAAGGTTGTAAGCTCTGACAGACAGCCGGGGTGCCGTACATGTCCTTGGCCGTGTTGAGGAAGTACGTGGCACCTCGGATCTTCGAGTCTCCAGGGAATGGTAGCTGAAATTATCGCAGCGTTGTCCTTCCTCAAGCGTCGGGGCTGTCTGGGGTTAAGTTCTGCAGGTCTGCACATCAAGTTTACATCCAAAAGCCCAAACTCCCAAGCCCTAAACCGTAACCCCTAAAGACTAAACGCTAACCCTTGAAGTTTAGGGTTTAGGGTTTAGGGTTTAACCCTAAACCCTAAACCCTAAACCCAAACTCCCAAGCCCTAAACCGTAACCCCTAGAGACTAAACGCTAACCCAGGAAGTCCCCAGTCACGAAATGCCAATCCCCGAAAGCTGCGATGCGTTCGGACACCTCGAGCCAGCACAGAGGAACAGGGATCCTACATAGTGAGTATTACATACTATACTATAGCAAGTATTATACCACTGGACCCTATCAAAAATAGCTTTCCCGGCTTCCTTCTTATGACTTCCTGCATATACAAGCCTTTAAAAAGGTAAGTTGCTTGGGGTTCTGGTAGGGTTTAAGATGTAGGAGCCTACTAGACAGAGGGATTCCAGGAAGCGGGCTCCCAGCGCAAACATCGGTCCAAAACCTCGAACTCCTACATTCCAAATAATATCCGACACTCTAAGCCCGTTTAGGGTTTAGGGTGACTCGAAGCTTTATCGTGGGTCCCAGCATATCTTCCTCCTACTGTAGAAATAGTAGAAGCATAACCACCGCCAACAGGGACCCCTACTGAATGAAACTCTTGCAGCTTTGCGGGCCGCACCTTCGTCCTGGCCAGCTAGGAGACCCGAGAGACGTCCCGGAAGAAGCCTGAGGAAGTTGAGGTTTCGGGTTGTTGTACTTGGAGGGTCGGGGGACTTAGTAACTGGTTATTATAGGGACTTCTAAGTACCATAACCCCAATTAGGGTCCCTGTTAAGGTACTTATAAGTCTACTTACTGCCTACTTACTAAGTCCCCCGACCCTCCAAGTAGGGTCCTGGGACGCAGGATGTCAGAGTTGCTGTGCTTAGGGTTTAGGGGGTTTTGGTGGGTTTAGTGTGGCATACATGAGAAGCTGCCCCCACCCTGTAATAGTGACTATAAGGATTATATTAGGGCCCTACTATATTCCTACTATACCACTATTACAGAGTGGGGGCAGCTTCTAAGGCATACACCCGAAACTTCAGAAACACGTAACCCAGCTTAGGGCCTTTCATCTCATCAGGTTCTCAGGGTTTGGGACCGAAAGGCCCATGCGGTTCGGGGATGTTGGGATTTTGGGAACTTGGGTTTACCTTAAGCCGGAATAGCCTACCTTTTTAAGGACTTAAATAAGGAAATCATATTAAGGAACCCTAAAAAGGTAGGTTATTCCGGATGAAGGTAGGGTTTAGGGCCAATTCGCAAACCTAAAATCTAAAGCAAACCTAGAACGAGATCTGCAAGCTTATGTCCTAATCGAGTGAAAGAATCCTAATCGGAGCTGTAGCACTGAACATTCACGACCTGGCTCTCTAAAACTTACCCCTAAACCCTAAACCCTAATTCCGAAACCCTAAACCTTACAAAACGGCCCGAAACGGACGAACCCCGAAGCGTCGAGCTGCACGGTGTCCACATCCACTTTCACCGTATAGTTGTACTTCCTCGCGGGTGCTTGGGCGGGTGAAAGGCCCTCGAGTTCGACTTTTGGATTTTGTCGAAAGGGTAATCCCCAAAAAGTTGCAAACCTGTTTAAGGACAAATAGTGCCGGGATTCCCTAGACATTACTCTTCAGGATTGAGGCTATTGGGTTTCCAACTTGTGGGCTTCTACTGTATTTGGTCGTTACCAGCGAAATATTGGGCTGTATGTCCGTCACTACAGCCTTCGATGTCCAAAGAAACGTTCCTGAAGATCTTGCCTTAAGCTATAGTAGAAGCCAGCAAGTTGGAACGTCGAACTCCTCATGCCCTTAAGGTAAAAGTAACAGGGATCCTAGAACTAATCCTCCTAAACCCATATTCCAACTTTCTGGGATTCACTATGCTTCTCAAGTCTCGATGGATCCTTCTAGGGTCGGATCCTCAATCCCCATCCACGGCTGCTTAATGTAGGGGCCTTAATAATTTCAATAGGGTTTTGGGGCCCTACATTATATAACGGTTCATTCAAAGCAAAGGCAAACAGCGTTTGGAATGTACATTCAAGTCACTACTTGGTGAGACCCCATGTTTAGAGAACCCCATGTCTGCGTTGTGTACTCGGAAGATGACGTGCTCTTCGGAAGTGGCACATGCAACGTGGGGATCATCGACACCCTACGCAATCGGAGCTTTATGGTCCCACATGTTGCAGCTTAGGGCTGTTCAAATCTCACACACCCTAAAGCCCCTAAACCCTAAACCCTAAACCCTAAAGCCCCAAAACCGAAACCCAAGACCCCCACAATCCGACTAAGTGTAACCCTGAGCCATGACTGTCTGGTGCTTAGTAGGAAATGGGGGAATGGATCCCTACTTGGAGGGTCGGGGGACTTAGTAAGTAGGTAGTAAGTAGACTTATAAGTACCCTAAAAGGGACCCTAATTGGGGTTATGGTACTTACAAGTCCCTAAAATAACCAGTTACTAAGTCCCCCGACCCTCCAAGTGGGGGAATGGATCCCTATGATAGTCCCTTAAGGTCCCTTATAGTCGTCCCATTAACCCATTCCCCCATTCCTTACTAAGCACCAGAACCCTTTTAGCAACCCTTACTATAAAACCCTTTAAACGAACCCCAAAGAACCCTACCCTTTAAACGAACCCCAAAGAACCCTTATAGTACCGCTTATAATAAAACCCTTTTCCATGAACTTCAAAGCCGCTGCAACAGCCAGGATGCTTGTAGACACCAGCTTCGGCCAGCTTCTTCCAGAAGTGCCTCGTCTCAACCTAAACCCTAAACCCAAACGCTAAACCCTAAACCCTAAACCCTAAACCCGTAAACCCTAAACCCTAAGTCTCAAGCAGCTCGAAACTGAACCTGGAGCATCCTGAACGGAAACATGGGAGCTTCCGAAAAGTAGGGGGATACATTTAAAAGGATCCTTTAAGGGTTCCTTTAAAAGGATCCTTTAAGGGTTCCTTTAAAGGGATCCTTTAAGGGTTCCTTTAAAGGGATCCTTTAAGGGTTCTTTTAAAGGGATCCTTTAAGGGTTCCTTTAAAGGGATCTATAAGGGTTCTATGAAGGGATTAGGGTGTAGAGTTTCGGAAAATTGGGAGGGTGTCTTATTTGGGGTCCTTATAATAAGGATCCTACTATGTAGGGGTACTTTTTTGGGGTCCCCTATTTTCGGAAACTCCAGAAAAGGGGCCTGAATAATTGGAATAAGGCTTTGGGGTTGGATCGGAAATTCGTCTGAGGCGAACGAAGCTTAAGATAACTGGTGCATCCGTAGAAAGCTGAGCTGCTTATGAGCTACGACTAGCTATACTAGTTTGTTCAGTATGCCTTCTATGTGTCGCAACATGGAGTCATATTTTAATGACCAGTTACCGAGCATCTGTACAGGAAAATGAATGGCGCTGTAACATCTGCGAGTAATGTTACGTGGTAGGTTTTGGGGTACGAGATAATAAAGAGCCGCAAAAGAGTATTGCCTATTATTGCAGCTATGCTTTGTGCATAACACTAACTTAATGCCGAGCAGCAGGAAGATCGGCGTGTTTGCCAAGTGCTTCTCACCCTGCAAGGCTGCGAGTGGAGCGAAGGCCACGGCGCCGTAAAACCCGAAACTCGAAAATTGTCAGCCCTACACATTAAATCGATCCTAATGGCGTTCTACTGGCAAGGCCGATCTGGATGTACAGCTAGCCATGTCCTTGCATTCCTAGCTGTTGAACGCCCCGTACTTTGGCCCGATAGTTCAGCCTTGTCATAGGGACCGGAATGCCAAGAGGAGGGCTTCGGGGTACAGCATGGTCTGAGTACAACGGTTTAGGGGTTTAGGGTTTGGGGGTTTAGGATTTAGGGGTTGGGGTAGAAGTATATAGCCTTTGCAGGGTACAATTTGAACACTTGTTGAGACCCCTGTACTGTATTGCATTGAGCCGCCCCTGCGGAACTCAGACTTCTAGTTGCTCAAGCAATCCTGAACCTACATGGGAGCTTCCGAAAATCAGGAGTAATTACCGCATTTTGGGGTCCTTAGAATACTATTTAGGGTACTATATCAAGGTGCCCTATTTTCGGAAGCTCCCACATCCCCAAAGCAGTAAACGAGAACAACACCGGGCTGCCGTAAGATGCATTGACGTGCCTGTGCGGAGCCCCAAACCCTAAACCCTAGGCCCTAGGTATCGCGAACCTGGCGTGGATGCAAGTAGATTCTTGCCGGCAATGCATCCCAACTCCTTTGGGTAATGTACCCTGAAAAATCGTACGCCACCCGGATAATCAGGACCCGAAAAGGGATGCTAATTTAGAGAACTGCCCTATCCTGACACTACACTCCCGGCCTTGTTGCCCAGCTGCTTGGGCGAGCTGGGATCGAACCCTGCAAGCAGCTTGGGTCGTTTTAGAATCTCTTTTAGGATCCTGTTTAGACGGGTGCCGTACTATCCTTGTGGACCTAAGTCTGGACCCTCATTCAGAGAATTACCTACTTGCTGAGAGAAAGGTGGAACTTAAACTTACTGATGTCGGTTCTTCTGCTGGCAGGCTGGCAGGGGTTGACTCTCTTTAGCTGAAAGCGTCTCCATCAAAAACAGTCTTTTTCTTTCAATACAGCCTTCTGTTGTATGTGCGGATGTCGGCGGTATTCGGGTTTTGCGCCGGTGCCTTGAGACATGCCTCTTAGAGCTTAGGGATTGTGTGGTTATGGTTCAAGCTTCGGGGTTGCAGCTGGGCGACCTCTTCCCGAAACCCTAAACCCTAAAACCCAAACCCTAAACCCTAAACCCCAAACCCTAAACCCTAAACCCTAAACCCCAAACCCTAAACCCCAAACCCTAAACCCTAAACCCTAAAACCCAAACCCTAAAAGTCGGAAGCTTCCCTGCGCTGCAATCGCAGACCCTCAGCACAAGCATCCAAAGATTAGGGCTTCGGGTTTAAGACTCTATAGGCTATACCTTATAACCCGGAAGAACCTACCTTTTTGAGGACTTCTATAAGGAAATCATCATAAGGAACCCTAAAAAGGTAGGTTGTTCAAGGTAGGGTTGAGGGTGTCGGGTTACGGGCTTAGGCCTCTAAACCCTGGAACCTACACTCAACCCTCCACAGCCCTGCGCTTCACTGGACCCCTGACAACCCTAAACCCTCAACCCCAAACCCTAAACCCTAATCCCCAAACCTAAACCCTAAACCCTAAACCCCAAACCCTAAACCCTAAACCCTAAACCCCAAACCCCAAACCCTAAACCCCAAACCCTAAACCCCAAACCCCAAACCCGCAACCCTGAACCCTAAACCGATATGCTTCACAACCCGGCCTGGGGGTCCGCGTAGCATCGGTGCAAAGAGGGTGGTGTCGATTTCATAGACCTGCCAGGAGATCGGCCACCGCAAATATTGCAAAGAAAAGTTAATTCAACACATGCAAGGAAGGAACATACGATACGTTCATTATAAAAGACGTAACAAAATGTGATATGATATCATATAGCGTACCATAATCTACCAAATATAAAAGCACCTCAGCAACAGTATGAATGACGGTGGCAACAGTCGAGGGAGCGACAGCACAGGAATAGCAGCAATGGCAGCACCACTCGTCTCGGTACCGGTATTGGCAAGGGTTTAGGGCTTGGGGTTCAGGGTTTAGGGTAATTGGTGGCGGCACTGGTGGTAGAAACAGTTGTTGTCAGAAGCATCAGCTGCTGCTGGTTGCGCATTCGTGGCTGCTTCTGCTTCTTTCTTCTCGCGTTGCGCTACCACCCTGAACCCTATAAACCCTAAACCCGGAAGCCTAAACCCTGAAGCCTAAACCCTAAGCCCTGAACCCTAGATCGCCTAAGCCCTAATGCCACATCCACTGAGACTGCCCAGCTGCCGGGCGCGCCTGGCCTTGAGACTTGGCCTGCGCCCTCACGCTTCGATTCATGCACCAAGTCAGCAAACCCCAAACCCCACGCTCCCAGCCACAAGCCATCCTATAAAGTGTATGTGTATAAATGTAAGTAATGTTAAACCTTTCACCACCAGCAGTTTTCCCACGTAGCCGCCTTCGACGAAATCTCTTTCAGCAGGTTGTCCTTACCAGTGCCGCATGAAAGACTGCTTAGGTGAGCTGCCTTGAAAGCTTGATCGCTTGGGGTGTGGAGGTTCACGGGTTTCAGGGATTTCAGGTTTCGACTGAAGGGTTGAGGGGAACGGTGCAAGAAGTGGGACTCTGGAGACTCCTTCACCTGTTCCCCCCCACCCACACACACAGACAAACCTCACGAACTTGTTTGTAATGGTCAAGTGATCATGGCTATAGGCTGTAACCCGTCGTATAGCGTATACCAGCAGTGTCGGGTAGTATCAACGTATTATGGGGTTGTGACCTTTCAGACTTTCAGATGCCAGAAGAGCGTTGTAAGACCGACAACCAACAAACCTACATGTTTAATGCCTTACAGAACAAACACAAGGTGCGCAAAGGAGTCCAAAAATATCAAGGCACGCTACTTTGGGTACAGGTTGATTCCACAAGTGAGCTTGAACTGCGTTGTGTTATGCCAACGGCTGAACAGGATAGCATCATATCTGGATAAAAGGACAGAAGCAAGACCCAGCCTCCAACTGCCAAGTACGCAAGTCTCAACCCCTATCCCCGAAACCCTGATTCGAAGTTTTCTGACTTATCACCTCTCCAGCCGAAACTCATGGCCAGCGAACAATCTCCGGGCCGAGACGTTGCTAACGATGGCAAAGTCGTCGCATTCTGAGCACGGCTTGAGGGGTAATGAGTGTAGTTTAGAAGGGGCCCCCACCCTGTAATAGTGGTATAATAGGAATATAACAGGGCCCTAATATGATCCTTATAGTCACTATTACAGGGTGGGGGCCCCTTCTAAAGTGGTGGTTCGCGGGGTTTCGTAGCGTAGTAATACAGGGGCCTTAATAATTAGAATAAGGTTCTGGGGCCCATTGTACTACAGTTATAATAAGGAATCCCCACCAATAGTATAGGTCTTCTTCTTCTTCTCGCGGACTTGAGAGTCTTCCCGAAGGGCTGACGCGTCCCAAAACTCATGCATTAGTGAAACAGGGTTTGAGCCCCCAGAACGAGACTGTGGACTGTCTCGGACCTTCTGTGCTAGCACTGTCCAAATAATCTCTGAGCCACTGCAACGTTGAAGCCTTAGGCTTAAACGGAGTGGCAAGTTCAGAAAGTGTGATCTGGTCTTCAGCGCTCGAGGGATCCGGTAGTCGCTCGTCTGCAGTAGGGAGCAAGGGCCCGTGGAGAAAGGTGGACTGACAGGGTGCAGAAAAGGATTTCCATGAGCCCAAACGGAGCCGTTTAGTGGCTTCATGATCCGCTTTCTCAACCTGTCGGATCGTGTCGTGATCCATGGGCTCAAAAAGATGGGCGCATCTCCAGAGGCATTGTGGGCGGCCTCGTAAGTGCATCTGGACTCTAGCCACGGTTCCATAGTGCTTAAGACAGGCCAAGCAATGCGTGGTGGGCGCATAGTGCCTGGAAGGGCTGAGCACAGAATGGGTACGTGCTAGATGGACGCCCAAATGTTTGCGCAGGACAAAGGAGGATTGGCAGTAGGGGCATGTGCATGGTCGAGAGACAGGCTCCGGAGGCGGAGGGTGCGAGCGGTCTTGCCCGGCTACCCAGCGCCTAAGATGCTGCTGAAACTCCTTTCCTGCCTTGACAGTTTGGTGAAGCCACCAACGGGGCTGTTCCACCAGAGCAGCGAGTATGGCAGGTACAACATTGTCCTTGGGCACACAGTTGGCAACATCAGGGACGTAAAGGCAAACGGCCTCAAAATCTTGCTCTAGCTGGTGAAGCCAAGAGGACCGCTTATGGCAACTCCAATGCGCATAGAGAAGATATGTGAGGACAGTGGGTCCCGCTGCACTAAGGCGTGCCAGAAAGCTTGCTCGGGCACGGGCTAGGGCCAAAGGTGGCGATGGTGCCTGAGCAGCGCAAAGAACACGGTAGGCGTGTATGCTCTTAGTGGCAGACTGTCGCGTAAACAAAGATCGCCACAGCCCAACATATTGTTGAGACCATAAACGACGATGAAACGCCGCCTGCAGGAAGATCGCTGCCCCAGTGTGGGCAAATTTGGATATAGCCAAAGAGCGGAGTAAAGTCCGTCTTGTGGCAAGTGGAATGTCTCGGCAGGCAAACAACCGGCGACGTAGAGGCTTAACCACAGCCAGGGCACGGGAGTGCCGGTGATGGAGATCAACAACCGGCGAGGCGTTCGCAGTGATAATACCTCCAAGATGCTTGTAGGCATCGACTAAGAGCAACACATGTTCGTCGCGGGTAAGGGCATCAACGATTGGTATGTAGACGTTGCCTTCCTCAGTGAGGCACTGGGGTGGCAAGTCTCGCGGAATCCATGGGGGAAGCAGTGCGGCGGTTTTTTCCCTCTCAAAGGTCAGCTTCATGCCCAGCGTAGAAACCTTGGCAGAGACTAAACCAACCGAAAGCTGAACTCTACTCAGAAGAGCATGAGGGGTGGCCCCGTCAATTGGTTGCACGAAGTCGTCTGCCCACGCCGGGCAGCCCCATCCAACGGGATCCGAAGTGTCAGCCCACTGGTGGGGAACATCAACGGTGGGAACATGGGGAATCAGCCCGGCGGAAGCCATTGCTGTATCAATGGATCGCAGCAGGGCTGACATGGCTAGTCCAAACACAGCGTCAGCGGCGGGATCACCGGGTCTGGTGCCCCGTTCCGTGAGGGTGAGGAGGGCACTGCCGGTGATGCGGAACCAAGTGCCCTTGTACAAGTCCTGCACAAGGGCAGTGACATGTGGGCTGGTTTTGAGCTGCGGCAGCAAAGCCAAACCGTGCAGTTTGTCTCGCAACTCAATTACAGCTGCTGGCGGCAGCGCCATACGGTGCAAAAGTTCTAGCAGGCCTTCGTCAGTGTGAGTGTGGGGGGTAATCAATTCCCGTATGATGGAGTAGAAGGCAGCTTGAACGTCGTAAAAGACGAGGGCCCAGGGCTCTCTGCGAGCCTCATGCAGGTGCATAAAGCTTTGCGCTGCAAGGGAGATATGCTCAATGCCCTCGTTTGGGATGGCTCCCGCTTGGAGCGCAGGGCGCGATGCTTGAAGCCTTTCAATAAGTTGCCCCCTCAAGCGTCTATGAAGGACCTTTCCGGGCACGCTGCTAATAAGGATACTGCGGTAGCTACTGCACCGTAAGGTAGCACCGGCTTTCTTGGCGAGGCATACCAGTTCTCCGCCTCTGAAGAGTACTGGTTCTCTTATACCTGCAGTGGCCTTCAAGAAGACAGCGAAAAGCTGTCGCGCGGTAGTAGGGACATGGAGCTGCAGCAATTCGCTAGTGATGGAATCAGCCCCGGCTGCTCTCCCGGTACGCAGCGTAAGGGTGATGGCTTCAACTTCCCCAAGCGTGGGTAAGGCTCTGATGTCAAAGAGACAGGGTCCCGTCCCGGTGGGGAGATTTCGCATATGTTCGATATATTGGGTGCTCGTGATAGCTTTACCCGTTTCCTGAGCTGCGAAGTGGTCACGCCAGGTGGCAATGCGGTCCTCGGCCGTAACGGCAAGTTCGCCGGAGGGCGTTTCAACTGCTGGCAGTGCCTTAATGGATGAGCGCTTAGCCGGCCTGGTGGTCGGGAAAGCCTTGCGGACTGCGGCATACAAGCGCTTGGGGTTGCGCACATCTTGGAGGGACACCTCGCTAGCGAGTTGCTGCAAGTAGGCACGGCGATCCATCGCGACCTGTCGTCGTAATAGCTCTCCGGCATTGTGGAATCGGTGCCAGGCTTCCGCCTCACTGTAGTCAAGATCTGCCGTCCACCGAGCAACGGTGGCTAGTTGCTCCGGGCTAAATGAGCTGCCTCGGACAAGAAGCAGCCAGGCTGCGAAACATGCGATGAGACGACAACGTTGCCGATCTCCAGCCTCCTGCTTGAGATACTGTCGTAGGCCCTGTCGTAAGTGCACAAGATGCTCGCTGGCTGGACTGATGTAAGGCTGGGTTGGCTGACGGGTGGTTGTGGGTTCCCACTCACCACCGACATTTCGCCAGAAGGCCGCAAGGCTGTGGTAGTGGTCATCTACATCTACATGCCAAGGCGGTGGCACGAAACCTCCAAGCTTCTGCTGCAGGTGGGCCATCATCTGCGAGTTGTCGGGTCGAATTGGCCTGACCGGGGAAGCCAATTTAGGCTGGTAAAAAGCTGGGGGTGCTTGCAGCGAGCCGGTGCATCGAAGATGGACTGGGAAATGATCATCTTTGGCCTGCAGCAGTTCTAAATGAGTAAGAACTCGGGTCTGGAGGGAGAAACTACTCCAATGCTGTGGAACCAGGAAGTAGTCGATGCGGTGGCCATCCCCAAATGGTGACACCCAGGTGGCACTGGGTCCGGAGTGAATGTCAGGAAAGGTTGTAGGGAGGAAAGCTGCCAGGGCATGCAGCACCTCATGAAGAACCTCGCCCGGAGGGTTTTCGGTTTCACTGCCGTACGGGCCAACACACTCGGAGGTAATGCTGCCCACACGGGCATTGGCGTCAGCCAGCACCAGGAAATCGTATCCAGGTGGTCGACGGGTCAAATCATGGACTCGCTGCCGCCAAAAGCCTTCATACTCCGAAATGGGTGCCTTAGCAGCTGATGGACAGTGCGCAACAAGTACGACAAGATGCAAGTGTGTCGCAGAAACAGTGACCGCCAGATGCCGTGGAGAGGCACTGAGCACATTAACCGCATCTGGAGTGACAAAACAGGGCTTACCGGCACAGTAAGCATAGGGCACATGCTTAGCGATCCACAGCGCGCAACCACCTTGCCCGCGCTCTGTTGCACTGGATTGCAAGATGAGGTAATCATTGTCCGGTTGGACACTGTCCTCTGGTAACCGTGTTTCTTGCATTCCCACAAACAGAGGGGACAAGTCGTTGAGCTGCGCCTTGAGAAGGGCTTTGCGTCCTGGTAAGCGCATGCCGATGTGCTGGCGTTGTTGGGGGGCCGCGGTATCGCGGAGCGTGAGGACATTATAGGTGATGGCTGCAAAGTCATAGGAACACTTGGCAGCTCTGATGTGTTGCACCGGCGGTGCAAAGGGCGCGCAACCCGGACGGTCGTCCAGAATTTGCATACGGTAGGCCTCCGTTTGGAGGCTGAAGAGCGTAGGTACATCCCATGAGGTGTCGAAGAGCATCCATGCCCATGCTGCGAGCCCATGCTCGACCAGTAACGCTGGCCAAAGAGGCAGCAGACGGTTCCACAAATCCTCGGGTTGCCGTCTCGCTTGTTTGGCGAGTTGGTCAGCCAACTCATTTTGTAGCACACCTGCATGTCCTTTGACATGTTGGTGTGTCAAAGGGACTACACAGCTGGCGATCTGTCGAAGGTGCACCAGATGGTGTGCAAGATCTGAGGCTTTCCCGGTACCGGGCTCGGCGGGCAGCTGCCAGTCGCCAAACGTACCCCGGCCTGCGACGAGAGAGTCATAATGCATGGTAACGGGGCATTGATAGCCCGGAGCCCATTCTACAATCCAGCTGAGTGCCCAGAATAGTGCAAGCTGCTCGGCGACTTGCGGCGTGTCGCTGGCCTCCCCTACATGATAAGGGGTGCCCGGAGGGGTGGCGGTGCCACTGGCGTGGCCAACAAGGACTGTGCCTGCTGAGGTGGAGGCCCACACACCGAAAGCCCACGCACATGGTAGCAGATCATTGACATCTTGTGCGGCGGAGCCGTCAGTATAAATGTCAATATGGACAAGTGTGGGCCGCCCAACAGAATCCCAAGTGGACGTGTTGACAAGGGCCGTACGCAATTCCAGTGGCACTTTACGGTCCTGGAGAAGAGGCTCGAGGTCATTATCCAGCCAATCTTGCCCTTGTGGCCGAAAGCGAAAGGCCAAAAGGTTATCCAGCGCAAGGACATCTTGCTGAAACGGTGTGGTTGGCACGATGTCAGCAAGTCGGATCTGGGTTGGGCAGGTTGGGTCATCATAAACCGAAGCAGGTCTATTTGGGGCTAAGTGCTCAGGTTGAGCAATGTGTGCCTTCCCCGCGTCATGTCGGTCGGCCTCATAGTGCTCAATTAGCACCTCCAGCAAGGTAGCCGCATGCATCATGGCTGGAGAGGCCGGATCCTTGATGGCCTGCTCCAACAATGTGGGTCCCGGGATCTGCTGTGCATGCTCATCCTGCCGTGCTGTGTCCCAGTACGATCCACTTCGACATGGCGTGGGCACTAGCCGAGGTTTGGGGAAATGTTGATGCGAAAGTACACTCGACTGGCACGTAACAACTGGTAGGGCCGTCAAGCCATGATCTGTGGGTGCAGCTCGTACGGTTTGCGTGCCAAGGCAGCAGAGAAAAAGCAACAGAGATGCGTTGGGCTTGCTGAGGAGTCGGGCACAGAGATGTAGAGGACAGCAAATACAGTACATAAAGACGGCACAAGCGGCACCAGACGCTAGTAGGCACAGGAGGACAGGGGTGGCATTGCGCCTGCCTTCAACAAAGGCGTCCCGCAAAGAAGCATAATGCCACTTGACTACTCGACTATGCCAAAGTGTGCTGCGTCGGTCCCTGCGCACAGCGTCATCATTGCAACGCAAGAGCGACCTGCCGTCACAGTAAATGGTGCGGTAGGTGCCATCTGTTCCAGCATCATACGTAGTCACAGGGTGCGCTGCACCACCAGCACGGGCCTGAGGGGGGGCGCCGGGTGCAGACGACAAGTTGTGTGACCTGGTTTCGCCGTCAGGAGAATCAGGCGGGGAACTAGGTGGAGGGGTGGGAGGAGGCGCCTCAAGTGCCTGAGTCCGAGTGAGGTACTCAATGGTGATGATGTCACCGTCCTGCACTCGGACGGGGAATTGCAATGGCCGCGGTCGCGACCCGTTATGGGTGTACCCCAGTACATGACCAATGGGGCACCTGGCTTGGTGTCGCGCTTGAAGGGGGCCTGGTTGCATCAAACCATTGGGCGCAGAAATCCACGCATACCCGAGTAGGATCGGGCGTCTGTCCAGTACAACAATGGGTGCCCTGGGGGTATGGTATGTGTTGCCCGGGGCGGCCAGGGTAGCAACAAGCAGACCTCTGAGAAGAGCGCCTGTCTGCATGTGGTCAAAAACAGGCATTTGTGCGGGGACAAGAATCAGCTGCGCTGGCACGCACTGCAGTAGCTGCGCCAAGTCCTGGCGAAGAAGGTGGCCGCGCCCGCGCCGCATAACATGGATGAAGCTGCCGGCATCGCTCATGATCCAAGTGTTGTTTCTGTGGTTACCAGGAAATGCAGGCGGTGGTTGCCACACGGCGGGGTCCCTAATCATATCACTGAAGTCTGCGGTAACGAAGAATCCATGTCCTCGTGGCATCAGCAACAACAAATCAGCTAAGTGAACCTGGATCTGTGTGTCGGCATCCATGGGCCAGGGAGTGTTGTTATGGTAGACAAGGATGTTGGTGTCGTCATTGACGCCTGCCAGTCGCAGCACATCAGCTCTCGTGACAAGAGGAGGTACGTCGAGAGCGTAAAGCCGATTGTCTACCCGGCTGTCGAAGCATGCAATTATCCCAGGGGAATCCCAAGAGGGGCTAGCTACCAGAGTACCCCAATGAGGGAAGGTCTGAGTGCACACAGGGAGCAGCCTAGGAAATCGTCGGCGTGGGTCTGGCATACGTGCCGCCGACACAATAGCGAGCAAAGCATGTGGTGTCTGAGGAATGCTGACCCTAATTGTGACAACCTCGGGCACATATCCCGGGGCTAGAGCAAGGAAGGTTGCTTCGACAAACTGGCCGATCGCACGAGGGGCTGGCTCGATATCGTCTGCAACGGTATTTTGCCTCGGGGTATCAGCAGGGTGCTCCGCCTGAGTGGCAGTAGTGACCGCATCGACGGAGCTGTTGGCCGCACCAGAAGAGAAAGCGGTAGGCAGCTGGACATCATCTGGGGGCGGGCGGACAGGCAGGGTTTGTAGGGAGGGAGCTGCTCGTGGCTCAACCTCTGCTAGCAAGACCTGCCCTGGCAGAACGGGATACAAGGCTTCACCTGTGGGTATCTCCGGAAAAACCACAGCAAAAGCCTGGGGCGCAACTGTCTGGATGGCATCCCTTGTGCTTTCGACGTGGAGGTGGCCATCGGTGATGAATATCGTTCGCCATCCTTGCAGGAGGGGGCGACAATCAATCATGATCAGAAATGCGCGGCCCGAGGGTGTCACGGTGCTGACATCAGTAACAGCTAACACTGTGCGGCAATGAACTCCTTCTAATGCGACATTGGTAACCCGAGGGCTGGAAGGGAAAACCGAAATGTCATCCCGTTGAAGACCTAGAGCAGCCGCAAGCTGGCGACGGTACTGCGTAGGCCGATTTTGGTCATACTCAAGGAGTAGGTGTTGATCACCCTGTACGACACAGTAGGCCACTCGGTCATCAGGCGGAAAGTCGAAGTCCTGTGCCCACATAGCAGGGTGCTGCATCATGACTTCAACCTGGACCTGAAGATCCGGCTGGTGTCCGGTAGGGGATATGGTCAGTGTCAATCCCTGCCGGGCATGCTGAGGGTGCTGGCCAAGCGGTGTAAGGTCATCTCCAAGGTACACATGTACAGGATGTTGCTCTGAGAGGCCTGCAATGCTGAGTGCATCTGTCCTGGTCAAGTACGTGGGACATACCGTGGCAAAGGCCCTGCCATCCCATCTTGTAAGATCGATAAGGAGTATGCACTTATCAGGGTCCCAGTGTGGTGCTGCTACCCATGCGCTGGCCCCTGAAATTGTTTGTGGTCGCGCAGGAACAAGCTGCGGGAAGTTGCGAGCCTGGGATGGCTCCCTTTCTGCCTGGATCATTGCAGTGCCTTCTGCCAACGTGGCAGGAAAGCGGAAAGCCACGGTCAGGAATTCAGGATCGGTCCCAGGAGTGTAGATCAACGCAGTGGCCCACGCGATGGATTCCGTGTCAGAGGCTTCTGACACAGGAGTGGGTGGCTCATCCGGGTTGAGGCCATGTGGCTGGTAAGCAGGATCGTATGGCCAGATGAGTCCGAGAGCTGTTGTGGCTTGTCGTAGGCTGCTTAGCCTGGAGTGCTCGGCGGGTGTGGAGCAGCTGGGTTCACAATAAGTCTTGCACTGTCGCAGGTGTCTGCCCAAGACAAGTCCCAAGAATAGCAGCATCCCCACACTCCCCCAGAGTCGAATGAGTGGACGACCAATCTGGTCGAAGATGCTGTCTCGATAGCCGGTTGGCCTCCGAACACAGGCGTAGGTCAGTAGGCCGTGCGAGTGCATGCTTAAATCGAGGTGGGCTGGTTGCGATCGGGTGGAGTCACCGAAGCAAATAATACCTGAGACCAGAACGATGAGGGCAGCAACCGAACAAAGACGCATCAATGCTGAACGAGGAACTGCGGCAGACTGTTGCCGTGGTGGTGTGCGGCTGCGTGAGCGCGCAGTGGCGCCATCGAATCTTGGGTCGTCATCAAAGAGATGCTCGCCGTCAGAATCTGCTGGCGCCGTAGTGGTGTCCTGACCCATGGTATCTGCCGAGTCGTCACTGGGATCAGCGCCATCGGAGGAGTCTTCAGACTCAACATCCTCTTCATGCTGAGATGGCGACGTGAGAGGCACGAACTGGGCAATCAGTACCTGTCCTGGCACCAGCAGTAAGTCATCGTCGTCAATCTCAGCTCCATCGATTTGCACCTGATGCTGAGCGGGCATAAAGTGACCTAGTTCTTGAACAAGGTCGGAATGCGAGTATCGCCCGTGCTGAAACTGCAACAAATGCCATCCTTGGAGGATGGGTCGGCAGTCAACAAACGCGACATCCTGACGATTGTTTGTTGCTGCGACAATGCTGCGGCAAGTAACACCGTCAAGAACGACATCATGGTGACAGGGCACTGCAAATTGTAGCCGCAGGTCTGTGGTGGCAATGCCAAGAGTTTCCGCAAGTTCTGTCTTGAAGGGGGCCTCTGCATGTGCAAAGTCGTGCTGGCGATGCCACGCATGTGTGACAAGGCAGAATGTGCGGGTGGTATGCCCGCCAACAGGCGGGGGCATGGTGCAATTGAACCAGGAGTAGGGTGTGCAGAGCATAGCCCGGAAGGAATGGCCAACCGAAGGGTCTGAATGTTTCGGCACGAAAAAGATGACCCGGTAGGGCTCAACCTCAAGAATGTCGCTGTCATCAAGGGGACGAGCATTGCCGTAGGCATACACATCGACTTCATCAGCGGAAACCTTGGCAGAGCGACACAAGTATTCTCGAGTAAGTTCAAAGGCCGTGGTTGCAGCATACAACCGACCATCAACACGAAGGAGGTTGTATATCAGGATGGGCTCCTCATGCGCCCAGGCAGGTAGGGCAAGAGCGACGCCCCACTGTGGGGAAATCTGTGGAATCACCTCTCGCACCTGGGACCAGTGCAAATACACGTCATGTGGCATGGCAAGTGCAACAGCATCGAGAGCATCCTGCGCGGAAGCTGGTGCTTCAAACTCGCAATGCACTGTGAGATTTTCGCATTCCGGCCTTAGCACAAGAAAAGTAGCTCGAACGGTGGCGGTAGAGCATGTGCCGTCGTCACTTTTCAGATCTTCACCTGGTTGGGGGCTAGCCTCTGGCATTGGACCCTGGGGTGCATATGCGATAGCATCGGTAGACCTTGATGCCTGTGCGGGCTCGACAGCTTCAGTATGTAAAGTCGGACAGACTTCAAATACAGTTCCTTCAGTAAACATGGCAAGGTTGCCGGACTGCTGTCCGCTGGTGATGCTGAGTGGGCCTGCATAGGCGGCTTCAGCTTGTAGCACTCGTAGGTACTGAGCGATATCTTGAATGCCTTCTCCTTCAAAGAACGGCCGAACGTGATGACCAAATGACCGGCAATCAAAAAACGCATACACGCCTAGATTGGGTCCTGGCAACAAGTTTTCAGACCGTACAGACACCGCAACGATACCATGTACCCGATAGCCATGATGCAGGAAGTCAGAAACAAGACAGTCGGGTGCGGGATCACTGATGCACATGTATTCCGGCTGTCGTTCGTACTCGGCTGCGATGCGGTGATGAAGAACTGCAGTGCTGTGTTGGCCCGGTATCACAGTGTGGCGGTGCTCACTGATAGCCAGCCAAAAATGAGGCGGTCGTTCTTGTTCCATTACGATCGGGTGTCGCTCCCATCGCTGTGGTGCCTGAAGCAATTGATGCAAGTTGCCTAAGGCGCGGGGCTGGCTTCCGCGAGGCAGTATGCGGACTACTTCGCCAGTGGCAACAGTATGGCCTTGCTCTGTTAGGACTGTGGCGTCCGGTAATACGGCCTCCCACAGTTCTGCAGTATGCTGCTTGACCTCCTTGGCAAGGTCGTAAGGGCAGAGACACTTATCGCAGAGTATGGCGTATGCGGGTCCGCTGAAGCCAATGAAATCTAGAACAACAACTCGCTTATCCGTGTGTTCGACCCATTTCGGAACAAATACAGCTTTAGCATAAGTGGCTTTGTCTGGCAGAGACGCTGGTACATAATAACCTTGTCGCGCAGCCAAAGAATGCTCTGCTGTTGCATCGAGTTTATCCAGGGCCTCAACTTGAGTGGCTGGCAAGGGCAGCTCGATAGTAACTTGTTGAGATGTCATGGCCAGGCGATACACATGGAATACGAGTTGCTTACTTCCCCTAGCATCAAGCTGCGTAGGGGGTGCAGTTAGGGCTGGGGATTGTGGGCAAAGAGGGGTAGTGAGCACATCAGGCGGGTCGGGACCTGAAAACAGTTGCAACTCCTCTGAAAGGCCCTGCGGTGCAGCCCAAACACATCGTGGCGTCTGAAGAAGGGCAAAAAGAAAAGCCCACAACCTGCATCTGGTGGGAACCTTGCACAGCTGCTGAGAACCCTTGGTCGCACGAAATCGCCGATATGGCCGGGTCTGAGTGATGTGCATTGAGGCATGCCTGGGGCTAGCAGCCAGACCAACAGAAAACAGGATGGAAATGGGGACGCCGACAGCCGGCAGTACAATGACGCGGCAGAGGGGAGAAGGTGGTTTAGGCAAGGTCCAAAAGAGCAGCTTCCATAAAGCCATAAAGCTGATTGCAAACAATGCTCGAAAGAGTGGGACGAGGAACTCTGTGAGGTACGCCAAAATCGCCCACAAAATAGTGCCACAGTCATTGCTGGTGTGCACTATTGGTAGAGTCCATTGTTGAGGCGGTCGCCTTTCAAAGTGGGCGCCTTGGCGATGCAGCCTACAATTCAACCCCTGAGTGGTAGTCAGCCCAGAGCCACCGATCTGACTTTTCGGCACGCACATGCGATGGGGTGTAGTTGGAAGTGAAGCTCCGTCCGTACGGTTCGGACTTGCTGGTATTGAGAGCACAGTGGGTGCTGGCAGTTGGCAGTCATGGTGAATTGCTGCCAAAGGCGGGGGGGAGCAACGAAAACCAAAAACCCAATGGCATCGCTGCTCCCGCGAGGAAGAACGTGACCCATCTGCAAAGACTTTCAGCCAAGACAAAGCTGAGTCAAAACAGTGGGTCTGGAGGTGATGTCTGAAAAAGGGGGCTGAAGGACAGAGAGATCCCTCATGCGCATCCGACCAAGGTGCTGTACAAAGCCATTCGCCACTCACTGAGGGTGAGAAACGAGGTACTCCCCGAGTAGGTCCCACAAGTTCCTCCAGCCCTGTTGGCATGCGTTGGCACATCCAAACCCCATGGGTTGTGCCAAACGAGCCGTAGGGATAGAGGATCCAGGGGAGCTGCTCGCAGACGACCTCTCGAACAGTGTCTAGCCCATGCCGTCTAGTCCTGAAGAGGTTTTCGCTGCCTGATTGTTGCCTCCAGGTGTGGCAGCTTGGTGGGCATAATCGATCTCGTCGTCGTCCGTAACAGTCTCCATGGGTGGAGCCTGGTTCGACTCCGTTCCGACCGCAGTTGCAGGCGGAGCACCGAATGGGTACATAGCCCTGCGTTGCTGCAGCTTGGTCTCGAGGGTAGCTTGTCGGGGATCGTTGACCTCCACACCGCGGTTCTCGTAGGGTGCGACTCGTGGTGACGTAGAATGAAGGCGAGCCAAGCGTCCGGTAGTCGGTGATGCCTGAAAAGGGCCTGGATCCGTCTGCATGTGGGCATGTGCCCCATACAGCTCGCCCGTCTTGGTGGTTGGCTCGTATCCCGGAGGCGGCGGCATAGGAGCTGGGGTCGCAGTGGTCCCTTGTGGCGGCTCCGTGTGTCCAAGGCCGGGACCAGGCATAGTCGGCCCCATCATGGAAGGATCCGTACCCGGTGGAACCATGTACCCGGCGGGCGGTGCAGGTAAGTGAGCCATCGCCATCTGCAAAAACCGCATCATCTGCTCTGGCGAGACAAGTGCTCCCGGAGCAGCTTCCTGTTGTGCAGTCTGGGCAGCTTTCCGCTGTGCTTCCTCGGCAGCAGTCAAGGCATCTTTGAGAAAGCCCGGCTCCAGATCCGGCTCGTTGTCGTTGAACAGTTCTTCCCAAGCCGTACTTGTTTCCATTGGAGCCGGCTTTGCAGTGATCCCTTGGACGGCCAGGGTTTGCACTTCCGTGGCGGCTGTCTGCCCTTGCTGAATCATCGCTGCGATTTCGGTGTCCAGCTTCTCCAAGTCCTTTCGGAAACGTTTTTCCTCCTCGATGAAATCGGCCTTGGCCTTCTTGGCAAAGATGGACCATTGTTTCTCCTTCTTGACTCGTTCCTCCTGAAGTCGTCTCACCTTGGTATCCGCACGGCGTGCGGTGGTGACTGTCTTCTGGATAACCTTCATGAGCTCTGAGCTGCCACTGCCAGAGGCTTGGGCCTCCTCCACGGGCTGTTGCCGAGTGTTGGCACCACGTTCCGGCACTTGAATCGCATCGTACCGGGCCTTGACAGCTTTGTTCTTGGGCGAGGCATTGTATGCTCCTGGCCACAACCGCCAAGGTCGCGAGTCTTCGGCACCACTTTTGTCCCATTTGTCGGAGCGCCATCCCTGCTGGTAGTCACGGCCGTGGTTGTAGTCTCTCTTACCACCCATAGGCCAGAAGTCCAGCTCTCGATAGAGGGGACGGGAGTGGTGCTTGCTAAGCTCCACAGCGGCAGTCAGAGCAGGCGGTCCTTGCCTGGCTCTAGCCCTGTGGATGGTAGTGCGGAGCCGCGCTCTGCGACGCCGCTGTTTCCTGTGCCAAGCAGGGGAGCGAACCTTGATGGCTGGCTGTCTACGTGCTCTTTTGAGCACTGGGGTCCGGGCAATACCTCCCACCAGAGAGGTTCGATCCTAGACGCCTAATAGTATAGGTAGTAATTTAAGCCCCTATAGCAGTTGATAAGTCATATAAGTCATAACTGAAAAGCCTTCTTAGCACTGCCCTAAGGGTCTAAGTACCTAATAATCAGATACTCCCCCAAAATGTAGAGCTACATAACTACTCTCCTAAACCCAAGTACCTCATTATTGGGTCCTTCTGCTGATGGACAAAATCCTGCATTACTCACTATAAGGAATATACCATAGTTCCCAAAGTTTAGAGTCCTTAGGGTCATGCAGGATTTTGTCCATCAGCAGTATATCACGCACCATCAATAACTAAAAGTGTACACTTTTGTAGGGCTACCTGTGGGCGCTTTCCAGGGGCTGTGCCAAGGGTCCAAATGTGCCAGGGCCGAGGCAGGGCTGGAGAAGGGTTTAGGGTTTAGGGGTTTTAGGGGTTTAGGGGTTTAGGGTTTGGGGTTTAGGGGTTAGGATTTATAGGGTTTGGAGGGTTATTTAGGGTTTAGGGAGAATGGAAACGAAGTCCCGTGGCGAGGCGCTAAGAGGATCGTAACAGTGGTTCAACGGTTTAAAGCTAAAGAGAGCTCCTTTCCGGTTGCGGCCCCCAGCTCTTGAAACCAGCATGTTTGCAACAAGAAGCGACATGAGTCTGGTGCCTCTACGGCTTCGTGCCTGCAGCTCCCTTCAACAGCTACCGAAGAAACATCTGCAGCACATCTAACACAACATCATTCAGAGGTGGGGTTCTGATGTTTTATCCCTAAGAGTCCAAGTACTTAACAATCATATACTCTCCCAAATGTAGAGCTACATAACTACTCTCACAAACCCAAGTACCTCATTATTGGGTCCTTCTGCCCCTTAACCTCAAAACACCGTTTTGGCATGAAGTAGGGTTTCAGTGTTTTGCAAAATCTCGCTGAGACCAGGGCCGAAAATTCCAGCCTGCGTCCACAACACGACAGAGGGTGGGGTTGGGGGTCTGGGGTCTGGGACTTGTCTAGGGCTTAGACTTGAAGCTTTGGTGCTTGTAGGTTCGTGCGTGTTTTGGGTTTCGGCTTCGGGGATGCGACTCCGAAGGGTGCCATGGTGAGGAGACCCTGACACAATAATTGGTAATGATGTCAGTGTAGAATATCGGGGCCTTAATAATTAGAATAGGGCCTGGGCGTATATTATACTATAATATAATAAGGAGTCCCAAAAATAGTATCGGTAATGATGTCAGTATACATTGTTGTGGATACAGCGCAGTAGACTTATTTTGGAACTATAAAGGGACACTATTACTGCTTATTCGGAACCCAGTGCTAATCCTGTGTAGAACCGACCGTGGAAGGTGCAATGCATCATACCACAAGATGAATTTCGACTCTGGCGATTCATGACGTGATATAAACTGCCCTGCACGAAGCCATCATAGTGCGATGCCTGCCCCTCAACAGCTCGCATGAGTCGAGGGGTGGATTATTGGCCTGGTCTCTCTGTACCCTGAATCCACCACCCATGACTCCCAAACCTCATCCTCAAGCATCCCCAAGCCCTATCGAAGCTGTGAACCTCAACACTTAACCCTAAATCCTTCAAGTCGCGTTTCTGCTTCTCTAAAAATAGTAGTCGAGACCACATGAACCATCCATGAGGGCTTTGGGCTCAGGGTTAAGGGGCAATTACTTGAAACTCTAAATCCTAAACCAAACCACTAAACCCTAAACCCTAAACCCTAACCCTAAACCCCCTGAACCCCTTAACCCCAAAATCCTACACCCTCAACCCTGCGAGTTCGCTTCTGTCTGGCCTTCAGCTCGTGCTGGCCGGCGAGAAGGTGGGGCTCGTAACCGCCAGGCGTAACCAGTGCTACACCTAAGCAGGGCCCTGATATACCTATGTTACAGTCTCCAGTGAATTCCCTTTTTCGGTTTAGCAACTTTTATACTTCGGATACTATAAGGCAACCCCAGACAGGAAATACAGTGGAGACTAATGTAGGAACCTGCTGTTTACACTCGAACACGGCCCAAGGTTTTTTAATCAAGTTCCTACATTACTATAGTACCCTCATAGATCCCTTATAGTAACCCGTATAGCCCCCATTAAAGGAGCCCTTATAGAACCCCCAGGTTCCTACATTAGAGGTACCTCCTTTTGGGCTCAGAAGCGTCCCTTAGGTGCTCATGGGGTCTGACCACCAGAGAGCTTCGAATGTACCTATAGACTCCATGGTAGATCCTTTTCTGGGGTTACCTTTTAGGATCCTTAATATTAAAATGGCTATACCGGAATAAGGAACTGCAATGGAGACTATGGTATGGGGGGAATGCTAGCCAAGATTCATTGGTGCTAGCCGACTATTCTGGACTGTACGTCATGGGTTTATGGTTGAGGGGGTTTGGGTTTAGGGGGTTGGGTTTTGGGGTGTTGGGTTAAGGGCTTCGGGTTTAGGGTGTAGGGTTAAGGGTTTGTAAGGGCTTAGGGTTTAGGGTTTAGGGACTTCTTGTAGGGAAACCGGCACTACGCGCTCAGTGACATGCACCATGGGAGGACCACCGTGAGCAAGGCGACTATGGGTGTTGATTCGCAAAGGATTTGGGCGTTTAAGATTTTAGGGAACAGCGGCAACGTGTGACGAACTACATTACAGTGCGGTTTCCCTAAACCCTAAACCCTAAACCCTAAGGATCGAATTGGAGGCTTCTGCCCTAGGCAGACGCTGCACTATCTGGAAATAGATGGCCCCTTTAATTGGAATGGGTCTTGACACCAAGTGAGCGCCCAAAGTGCAGAACCTGCATGACCCCGAACGAACCCGAAATCCTCGAAGCCTAAACCTGAATCCTAAACCCTGAGCCCGATCAACTAGGATCCAAGGTATAACGGCAAACCCCCAAACCCTAAGGGTCCAAGTATCTAAGAATCATATACTCTCCCAAATGTAGAGCTACATAACTACCATCCTAAACCCAAGTACCTCACAGGGAAACCCCCAAATCATAAATCATAGACCTTAGAATCCTAGAAGCCCTGAGCCATCTCTGCTACCCTAGAACCCTAAACAACCCGAAACCAAGCTCCCAGCTTGCAAGCTCTACCCTAAGCCCTGAAGAGGCCTAAAGATCAAGCCTGGATCCTGCACTCAATAGTGAACAGAGGGGCCTTGATAATTAGAATAGGGTTGTGGGGCCCATAATTATACTATAATTATAATAAAGAACCCCCCAAAACAAAGTATTGGTAACTATTTAGGCCCCTATATTAACCCAACTCCGCCGGGAGGCAGTAGAGGGTAGGCTTGCCCTCAGCTCGGACAGTTTAGGCTCGCAGAACGTGGGGCCACGGCTGATCCAATCGTGACAATAATCATAGTAGGAATAATCATGACAACAATAACAATAACAATAATACTAATAGTAAAAATAAGAGCCATAACACAAATAATGATTATACGAGGGTTTTGGGTTTAGGCTTCGTCTGGGTTTGGGGCTGAGGAGTTACTGTCGTCCTGGTGTAACTTACGAGCTTGAGTCCTGAAGAAAAAATAACGAATCAAAGTATGTGCACTTCTCACCGCACACTGCTACTGTAGTAGCAAGTTTAACTACAATCATAGATTTCTCGTCTTGCAAATCAAGAAACACGTCAGGGTTCAGTAATGTGTGAAACGCATGCAATGCCTGGCCCTGCTCACTCATCGCCGCACCCGAATGGAAATTCCTACATCATGCAAAACCCTTTGAGAACTCTAAATGTAATCAACATATGTAGTAGCAGCAGCACTGGCCGTGTTCTTTCAGTAACCCCTGCAGTAACCTGGACAGGACAATACTAATACTGCCTACCTGTATCCCCAAGCCTTACAAAACAGTAGGTTATGACACCTTAATTAGAGGGTATAACCGTTAGAATGGTAGGTTTTTGGATCCTCAGGTATGGTAAGCCCGGTAACCACGAGACTTGTGCCTACTTCCCCCCCGCCTGGCCGACAGCTTCACTCAGCCGCGCCAACAACAAAGACCTGCTCAGGTCCAAGAAGAGAATTCGTGGCATTTCTGTAGGGTCACTTCTGCAAGTATAGGGTTAAGGGCTCAGGTTCTAGGGAATACTACGAGCTGATAAGGCAACCATAATCGAACGAAGTGCGTGCAACCTCGTTCCACGTCCATCATGACATATGACTGTGACTCATATCATGACAGCTTATGAACCTGAAGCACGCTTCGAATGGAGCAGCACTCAGAATCCCAAGCTCCACATCCCAAGACAGCATTGACGGATCTCAAGGCTGGGCTTCGGTACGACGGATGGGCGAAAGACTTACAGACCTTTGGTTAGTAGGGAATGGAAGAATGGTAGTAGTAATAGTAGTTATAATGGTACCCCATTCCTCCATTCCCTACTAACCGAAGGTAAGCTTACAGACCGCATGCGGCGCGGGTTCAGGGTTTAGGATTCAGGGTTTAGGGTTGGCGCTCCTCCCCCTCCTCCAAGGAATAAGGAGTCCATGGGAATACTGTCTCGGATGCCATTCAAGGCATTCAACTTCGAAAAGTCCGAACCTTCAGTGTATAGTCCCGTTTGTAAACCAGCCAAACCTGAAGACTAGAAAGGTGTCGAGTTGAGGTTTTATGGGCAAGTTCTATGGGGTTGAAAAGCTTCTGGGTTTAGGGAATCCGGATTTGAGGGTGTAGCGGTTCGGGGTTTAGGACTTTATGGCTTTGAGGTCTGGCATCAGATGCAATCCCGCACCTGAAACCCATAATACCATAAAGCCTTCCTTTGTAGGGTTCCTTACTATGATTTATTTGGGTAAAGGTATACCCTAACCCCCGAACCCCAAGCACCTCAAAAGCCACAGACATCCCAAGATGCGCCGCGCCATTCGGGCGAGAGTAAGGCCCCTCGCCTCTACCAGGGTTTGGAAGTTGTACGTATACCCTCTCGAGACTGGTAATATGTGTTCCTCGATAAGAATAGGGTTGTAGGATCTATCACATAGTTTAGGCTCACATGTAAGGGAAGTATGCAGCTGCGACGATATCATACACACTTGACGCAAAAGTTCCGAGGTTCTGTGGTCCTGAAGTAGGCAGTCATGGTCACCTTTGTGTCTTTGTGTTCTTGGAGCCGGCAAGACGAATTCGAACTGCTGCACCCCCTAAGCCTCGCTAAACCTTAAACACCCGACACCTCCCTAAACCTTAAACACCCCAAACCCCTAAACCCCTAAAACCCTACACCCCAAACCACTACGGTTGATAATATAAATCCTGCATTACCCATAATAAGGAATATACCATAAATCCCATAGTTTAGGGTCGTTAAGGTAATGCAGGATTTACATCAACAACAGTAGACCCCACGACTTAATCCGAGAACCCTCGCATCTCTAGAGACTCAGCGCCCAGAGGACTCTTCGAGCGATTCCGGAGCCCCCAACAAAGCACATCAGCAAAAATCAGGGTAGGGATATCCCATATACCCCCCCTCTTATAATGAAGCCCAATAAGGCAGGGACATCCTTGTGGTGAATGTGATGCTCAATATTGCTGTACTCTTTAAGCGGCATGACAAGTTCCACTTTCCACTACTGCTACAATGGTAGTCTCACGAAGACGAGTGCTTGCTGTCACGGCTGCCGGTGCACCTCTCCGGGCGAGGTATTCGGTGGAAATGGCCTAGCTACAACTACTATTCGTACAGTTATCATGATCGCCGCAGATGCTAAGTTACAGTCATGGATACCCAGTTTCACTACTGCCCGGTCCCCATACTCATAATAATGTTCTGATGACCAATGTACTGGCTGTTAAGTCTCGCCATGCCACAGATGCCTCAATCGAAATTCAACTATCTAGCCGTGACAGGACCTATCGCCTTGGTGCAACATTACTTGGAGGTTCAGGGGTAGTTTTAAGTGGGGTCATAGGGCGAGTAATGTGGGTTATAAGTATATTTACCCTACTTATAACTCTATTTACAACTACCTACGAACCTCCAAGTAAGGATGTCCCTACCTTATTGGGCTTCATTATAAGAGGGTGTATAAGGGATATGCCTACCCTTATTTTTGGTTATGTGCTTTTTGGGGGTCTGTTTGGGCCCCTAAGATTCCGGAGCCGATCCTAAAGGACCTAGCCCCATGGGTCCAAGCATTTATTGGGTTTAAAGCTTAGGAGTTTAGGGTTTAGGGGGTTTAGAGCTTAGGCATTTAGTTTAAGGTTGAGAGGTTAAGGGTTTCGAGAGTATTATGGTGTAGGTTCAAAAAGTTGGCAGAGTATATTTACTCGCCGAAGTATTCACCAATCTTATACCGTAGGGGCCTTAAAAGTTAGAATAAGGGTTTTGCGGGTTCCTTAATACATTTTTTTGCATACTATACCACCAAAGCCATTTCTAATTATTAAGGCCCCTGTAATACCCTTCTAAATAGTAGGATCCGGATAATAAGGATCCTACTGCTACTTGAGGGTACTATATTAGGGCTCCGGATTTTCGGAGACTCCCACTCAAGACTCGAAATAGTCCCCAAATCGATATTTTAATCGAGGTCCAAAGTATATACTATACAAGTACATGTACCCTTAGGGTTAAAGAACTCAGTGAATCTTATATCAGGGCCCCCGATATATCAGGGCCCCCGATTTTCTTAGGCTTTAGGGTTTAGGCTAACCCCAAACCCTTAACCCTAAACCCTACATCCTAAACCCTAAACCCTTAAACCTAAACCCTTAACCCTAAACCCTTAACCCTAAACCCTTAAACCCTAAACCCTAAACCCTTAACCCTAAACCCTTAACCCTAAACCCTAAACCCTAAACCCTTAACCCCTACACCCTACTCCGGAACGGCCCAGACCCTGCTCGACCGGGAGAGGCGCTCCAGGCGGACTTCACGGACGAGGTTGTTCAGGTTGTTCACCTTCCGTGGGGCTCGGCTTAGGCTTTAGGGCTTTAGGGGCTCAAGGTTTTTGGGGGTTTAGGGTTTAGGGGTTTAGGGGCTTAGGGTTTAGAGGTTTAAGGTTTATAGGGCTTTAGGGTTTTAGGGTTTAGGGGCTTAGGGTTTAGGGGTTTAGGGTTTAGAGTGACATCCGAATACCAAACCCTCAGGCAGTACAGCGTACATCCAACACTGAAATTCCAAAGCTGCTCACCTGCCCCACGAGGACCCGAAGCCTCAAACCTTGCAGGCTGAAATCACAAATGGCTTATTTGGGGTCCTTATAATAAGGATCCTACTATTTAGGGTACTAAATTAGGGTCCCCTATTTTTGGAAAGCCCCAACTCCCGAAGCCACAATGACATGCTTGGCAGGTGCCTTGTCTGCGAACCAATTGTTCATGGCTGAAAAGCTGCCAGAGAATCTTGGTTCCAGGCTTGGAGCTCAAGACAAGCTACACATATATATATATATATACATACATACATACAATTCGAGACCATGATAAGGAACCCTAAAAAAGTAAGACCCACCTTTTTAGCAGTTATATACAAAAAATCGAGACCATCATAAGCAACCCTAAAAACGTAGGTCTTTTCGCCCAGGGGACCCAGGTGTAGGGCCTAGGGCTTGGGCTGAAGTAAGGTGCTGTCTTGAGGTTCAGGGCTTACGGGGGCCCAGATCATGGGTTCAGAGTTCAGGTTACATTGACGGTTCAGGTTTGGGGTTTAGGGTTTGTTTACCTAGAGTATCCATTGTAGTTCCTTCTTCTGGCTTAACCTATCTTAGATCAAGGATCCGAAAAGGAAACCCCGAAAAGGAACTACAGTGGAGACTATAGGTAGGTTACATTCGATCTGCAAAACCCTAGGACATGTTCAGGGAGGTTCGGGTACAGCGAATGAGGGCTGGAGATCGGGGAGCTACGTCGAGCCGCATCAGCTGCAAAGTGGTCAAGAGGAAGATGCAACCCAGCTGCTACTGCCTCAGCCGGTACCAAACCACCCACCACCAACTGCAACACCGCAACGTTGACGACGAGGGCCAGCGACGTAGCACTGCAAGCAAAAAAGAGTGCTCGTTGCCTACCCTGCCGTGACTCCCATCACAAAAACGAGGAACCACCCGAATAGAGGTGGGTAGCGGAAAACAGCTGTATGGATCAGAGTAAGAGTTACGTGTATGCAAAGAGATAGCGATAAGGGTCGCTCGCAGAATCGACCAGTCGTAGGTTTTCACGGATACAGCTGAACCTCAGTTTAGAGGGGAAAAGGAGGGACCCTTAATGGGGACCCCAACCCAATGATGGGCTATACAATGGGTATACAATGGCTGTATTAAGGGCTTTTACCTAGGGGTCCCTATTAAGGGTCACCCTTGGATCAGTTTAGAGGCAGTCGACTATAAGGCAACCCTCTTATGGGTTGTCGAACGGATGGGTGCGGGGGGGGGGGATGACAATCGGTGACAACTCCTCTCTCTTCAACAGACAACCACAGAAGAGGGACCCTGCAATGAAGCTGAGTGAAACTCACGCTCGATGCTCAACAGATTTGTGGATTCGCAGCTGAGACGGGAAAACGGGGAATGTGTATTCTGTTGGACGACAAGCTAAACCTTAAAACCCCCTAAACACTTGGAGTCCTCTAAACGCATGACCCCCAAACCCTAAGCTTGAAGTGGCAAAAGATCATCGTCTAACCGGGCGACATCTGACGCTAATGGTATCAACACAAATCATCGCTAACGTCACACTCATCAGCAGCAACAACATCATCATTATCATCAACAAGAGGATCATCGTCATTTTCTTCTTTATATGTACCTCGATCGATATGTAAATAATAGCAATAACCATGACAAAGCTGAGAATAATGCCAACAGCGTGATGGTGAGTCGTACAGTCTAAGGGTCCCCAAAAGGACATAAGCATAAGCATTTTCTAGGGATATCCCTATCCTCATATGTGCTTTTTTGGGCCCTAAACAGTCTGGGTTGTAGTTGTAAGTGGGGTTATAAGTCCTACTGCTGTGGGTTATAAGTATAACTGCCCTACTTATAACTACCCATGAACCTCCAAGTAGGGCAACTATACATATAACCCATATTACTGTAGGGACTTATAACCCCACTGATAACTACCCATGAATCTCCAAGCAGGGCAACTATACATATAACCCATATTACTGTAGGGACTTATAACCCCACTGATAACTACCCATGAATCTCCAAGTAATCCTTCAACTCAACCTGTACTTAGACTAAAGGCGAGCCCTAAGGAATAATAGGTTTCAGCGGCGACAGCGGCTCCTTTTTTCGTCTCGAAAGCACGCTCGGAGGCGCTAGACATCCCACCTTCGGGGGCATCTCCTTAGGCCTGAGCCTAAGCGAGTTTAGGATTTAGGGTTTAGGGGTTTAGGGTTTAAAAGTTCCTGGTTTAGGGTTTAGGATTTACGGCTTCGGTTTTTGGGTTTAGTTTTGGGTTCTGTCTAAGGCTCAGGATTTCAGTTTTAGGCTTTGGGTCTTAGGGCTTACGCCTAATTGCTCCTCGGATTTCTGCGGCTGGCACTGACCAGCTTCCAATCACAAAACCCAGGGTTTGGGGGATGTAGAGTTTCGGATTGAGGGGTAAGGGTTTGGGTTTAGGGTTTAGGGTTTAGGGTTTAGGGCTTAGGGCTTAGGGTTTGGGGCGTGTCAGTTTGGGGAAGAACTCCCCATGTAGGACGCCATTCGGGTCCCAGTAGCAATTCGGCTCACTTCTTCAGAAGCGGAGCCAAGAGAGAATCGGATCTGTCTCGTTCTTACAATCCTAGACACTGAGGGTTACCCACAGGCCTCATAGTAGTTCCTGTTTGGGGGGTCATACTTCATATGTAGAACCCCATAAAGGAATCCCAAGAAGGAACTACTAATGGGTACGGGATTAGGGATTCGAAAGGCTTTGCGGGGGCTTGTCCGGAACTGAGAAGACCGCAAACACAAGCATGACACCGGGTGTTAACTTTTTACTCCAAGATGACTGAACCTAGCGTTCGTTGTTCTGTTCGTTGTGTCTTGGGCCTCAGGTTCTTTAGCCTGTACAGGAAGTAAAGCTGTGGTCAGGCACTGAACTCAGCAGCTTCGCAAACAGATTCTATACGAGATTCTTTCAAACCTTTGCCGAATATTGGGAGTTTCCGCAAATAGGGGACCCAAAATGGCACCCCAAATAGTATGATCCTTATTATAAGGAGCCCAAAATAAGGTACCCCAATTTCGGAAACTCCCATATGAGGCCAACGTAATTGGAACAGGGCTTCGCGGTATCGTCTCATGACCTTTCAGACACGCTGAGGGATGGTATTGCGAGCTATTCAAGCTTCAAAATTCCCTATAGTCTCCATTGTAGTTCCTTTTTCTGGTTTTTAACCAAACTTCTATTAAGGATCCGAGAAGGAAACCCCAAAAAGGAACTACAATGGAGACTATAGGTCAGGGCCGAAGCCATTACCGAAAAGGAACCCTTTCCTATGCTTCGGGCAGAACTGAAGACTTGATTTTACTGTCAGGGCTTCGGCTGTCGGGTGTATGCATGCACGATCTTGGCACGAGGCACAGGAGACAGTTGGAACTCCCAAGCCCAAACCCTGAAGCCTAAACCCAGATATGGCCAATAAACCCTCAACTAACCTGAAACGCTAAACCCCTATCCTCTTTAACCTAAACCCTTAAAACCTAAACCTCTATCCTCTTTAACCTAAACCCTTAAACCCTAAACCTCTATCCTCTTGAACCTAAACCCTTAAACCCTAAAGCTCTATCCCCTTTTAACCGAAACCCTCAAACCCTAAACCCTCAACTTCGAGATCTTTGGACATCTCCGGGCACGACCTGAAGCTTCCACCCCTAGATCTGAGACAGACCGAGGTGGAGGTTGGCGAAAGCTGAGGCGGCTTTAGGGACCCTTTAAACGGATCTATGAGGGCGTCTCTAGGGTTCGGTTTAGGGTTTAGGGTTTAGGGTCTAGGGTTTAGGGTCTAGGGTTTAGGGTTTAGGGTCTAGGGTTTAGGGTCTAGGGCGGGATACGGGATCTATAACCTTGAAGGGCGGAGTCTTTCGATTCGGGGTTTCGGCTCAGCGAAGCCTGCTACAACCGAGACTTGTCGTCGACTCTTGATACAGCAGTTTAGGTTGTATAGGGTCTAGGATGCAACACCCTACTAAACTTCCTAACGGATGCAATATTCAGGTAAACTGGCCAGTAAACCCTAAAGCCTAAACTCAGGGTATGGCAGATTGCTTTCGGAGCTGAGGCATCTCTTGCCCTAAGGGTCCATGTACTCATATAGTATAAACATGGGCCTGAATGTAGTCCCTATATAGGTACATTGGGGCCCATGTATCTCTATATGGGTACATGGACCCTTAGGGTTGTTCATAAAGAGGAGATTTTCCGACTGCTCCTCGGCAGTTGGAGCCGAAGGGATCCTAGCTTTGCTGTAGCAAGGGCCGTTATAAAGGTTTAAGTTTACCTTAAGCCGGAATAACCTACCTTTTTAAGGACTTATATAAGGAAATCATAATAAGGAGCCCTAAAAAGGTAGGTTATTCCGGCTTCAGGTAGGGTTTAGGGTTGAAGGTTTAGGGTGCTCGGGGTTTAAGGTTTAGGGTCCAGGGTTTTATAAGGGTTCAGGGTTTAGTGTTCAGAGCTTAGGGTTTAAGGTTTAGAGTTTATAAGGGTTCAGGGTGCAGGGTTCAGGGTTTAGGTTTGAGGGGTTAGTTGA
Source organism: Symbiodinium sp. CCMP2592 (assembly GCA_905221615.1). NCBI lineage: Eukaryota > Dinophyceae > Suessiales > Symbiodiniaceae > Symbiodinium > Symbiodinium sp. CCMP2592. Next base: position 1,104,864 of record CAJNDT010000624.1, on the reverse strand, counting down.
AGCTACTACACAGCTGTTATAAGGTTTACTAGGCTCCTTATGACTTTGAAAACACAGCCATGGCTGCACCAACAGAAGCCGTCACATGCTCTACAAGAGCCCTCTCAAGAGAGCTTTAATTCATCAATTTGCCTAACATTTTCGCTGCTGCTATTCGCAAACTTCTTTAACCGGCATACCACACAGCAGTCAGCGCTGAAACGCTGTGGGACTGCTGCTTGCACTCTCTCAAGATTTATGGTTAAGGTCTAGGGCCTAGGGATGTGGACCTCAACTTTCAGCCGCCGTTGCATAAGCATTGCTGCAAGAGTGGAAGCACGCCAAGAAGTTCGGACTCTGGGTGAACAGGTTTAGTCTTTAGGTGCTTAAGTGTTCAGGTTTTAGGGATTAGGGTTTAGGGGTTTAGGGTTACCAGCAACCCCAAGGCTGAAAACAAGAAGGAAACCATCGCAAGGAGCCGAAGAAAGCTAGACTGTGGGGGGGGGTTCGCTTCAATTTGGGTGATATTCCAAGGTCTGGGACCCTAAACCCTACAGTGTAAGCACGTATGCCCATGCCCTCAGGCCCGCAGGCCCGAAAGCAAAAGGGACACTAGAAGGGAACCTTGCTTTAAAGAGGCCTGACCTACGGGCACGCACTTAACCACATGCCTACGCTGCTCAGAGGGTTTAGGGTTTCGGGTGGTTTATTGGCAAGACTGTGGTGTTGAAGTCTGAAGGTGTAGTGTAGTTTAGGTACTGCAGGGTATGGAATCCCTGAAAGAACCTCGTGGCTCAGGCTTGCGATGACGGGATTCGATCGTCTTGCTCAGTTCAACAAAGATCTCCCCATAAGGGATCCTTCAGGCCACCCTAAAGGCTTACTTTCAGTGATCCTTTAGGCAACCCGGTACATCCCTTAAAGCACCATCATGGAACCCTATAGATCCGAATTAAGTGGTATTCCGATGCTATAGGTCCTAAACTTTTGGTCGAAAGCTTCCAACAGGACGCCCTAAACCCTAAACCCTAAACCCCTGGGCCGAAGATGTCCTCGCCGACTGGTAGGACACACAGCAGCTTAGGGCCTAGGACGTCGGACCTGGTACTACAAAAACCCTAAGCCCTAAACCTAGAATCTCTATATACATCCCTATCTCCTCACCTTCAAAACCGAAGGCTTCGATTCCGAAGACATATTTCCAGAAGTCCTCCTAGACCCAGGAGTAAGCTAGGAATAAAAAGGGTGCCCGTTTTGGTCTAAAGGGGCTTATAAGGTAACCTGAACCCCTAGGAATAAAAAGGTGCCCTTTTGGGGTTAAAGGGGGTTAAAGGGGCTTATTAAGGAACCTGAACCCAAAAAAAAGGGAAATAAGGGCCTGCTCTGGGCCCTAGAGACTCTGTAGCCATCGCCACGCTTCCACTGCCTTGGAAATTCGCCCAAAGGGTCCGAAGTACTATCATTCATGGGTACTTCCCGAAATCATAATAGCACTTCCTCATATCCCTAAGCCCTAAACCCTACATCCTAAACCTTATTAACCCTAAATTCCTAAATTCCTAAACCTCATATAGAAACCCAATATTCTACTACGTAGGTACTTTTGGACCCTTTGGGACTCAGGTGGGTGTGTTGTACAGCCACCCAGGTCCCCGCGAGACGGTCTTGTCCAACTAGGTAGACACTTCGGGGATAAGTTAACTCAGTTATGGCTTCAAACTCTGTGAGAGTTGGGGCTTCAGGTGTAACTGGCGTATTTCTGGATTTTCACACGACTTTCAGCAAGAAAGCTTCGAACTCAGAGCTGCCAATCAAGTCAGCTGTTGCAGGAGGGCCTCGACAGGTCATTCCGCACCATGTGGGTTGTCGTCAGAGGGGGTGTTCTTGCGGGGAGCACAAATCATCATAGCTGCTGAGTTTCATAGGCCCCCAAAAGTGTACACTCTTGGTTTTATAGTGGGTAATACTATCCCAAAAAGGTGTAAAGTGTATCCACTGAGCTACTAGGTCATGAACATGTTCGACAGTCTTCGCTGATGACAGGGCTGCTGGACGATTGGAGGAGCTTAGAGCTGGAGGACCGGTGCTTTTGCAGTGTCAATTATTTAAAGATTTAGGTTTTGTATAAACTCAACTAGACCCAAGAGTAACATAGGAACAAAAAGGGTGCCCTTTTTGGTTTAAAGGGGCTTATAAGGGGACCTGAACCCTAAAAAAAGGGAATAAGGGCCTACTCCAGGTCCTAGTCAATAATATACATTTTAAGATTTAAACTTAGGTTGCTGTTGTATGGGCTCTGAAACAGGGTTGTTGCAACAAGGGTTTATGGAGGTATAGAGCCTAGTCTCGCATGGGGGTGCCCTCAACTGCCTGAAACCTCATGTGAAGCCAAACGAGAAAAATCTTAAACAAACATGAACAGCACGGCCAAAAGTAGATTTTTAAGGTTAAGCTCGTAGTTATCTTTCTTGCAGCTTGTTCTGAAAAAAAACCTATTCGTCCAGACCTGTCATCCGAGGGAGGGATACAAGCAAGGTCCGGGGTAAGGTTGCGGATTAAGGCTTCTTTAGCCTGGGAGAAAAGAGGTATTCTGCACTCAATCTACTATAGAGGGCTTAATTTTACCAATATCTTTCCGAGGGCTCCGTCTTATTTTATACTATAGCTTACAACCAAAGTCTTGTGCTGGCCCTATTCTACGTATCTTAAGCTGTTCAATTATGGCCGGGTTATGTAAATCCCAAAAGGTTAAACTATACTGAACTTAGAACCCTAGCAAAAAGTATAATTTTAGCTGTTTCTTAGGGATTAAAATAACAAAAAATATATTTCTAAGTAGTCCTAAGTAAAGGTTAAAGGTTACCTACTCAGGCCGTACCTGGACCATTGCTTCTTTGTCGTCCCCCTCGCAGGCCACGCCCACATCCATGAGCTCCTGAGAAGAATTACAGTAGAAGCCCAAAAGTTGGAAACCCAAAAGCCTGAATCCTTGAGAGTAGTGTATAGGGAATTCCGGCACTATTTGGCCTTAATCCGGTTTCCAACTTTAAGGGGTTTACTGTAATCTACTCTAGGGGCCCTGGGTCTTAGAATAGTGTTTCGGGCTATGGTCTCCCAAAATCCCGGTAGGATCTCGAAAGTAGATCCCCTAATTTGGGACCCTAATTATACTACTAAAGGTTACTTTATAGGAGCCCCCATTAAGGGATCTACTTTTTGGATCCTCCCGGGGGTCTGGGCTAGTGTACTTAGAATCAGGAACCCTAAGGAATAGTCTAGGTGCAACTACTCGAAAAGGGTCTTGGCGTGGTTATATTCTACTGTGCTTAGAGTAAGGAACCCCAGGGATTAGTCTTGATATGACCGGGTTGTACAGGTCCGATTCGGACTCTTAGCACGATGCGACTGACTACAACGATAACGATAACCAGTAAAGAAGGATCCTACGACCATGACGAGAAAATGGTACGACTGCGTTGATCTGCGTAGCTGACTTAGACTGATGATGCTAATCCTGACGATGATGCTGCCGCTGCAGCTGCTGATGGCAATGTTGATGGATGCTGTCACTGTCGTCGTCAGATGTAGCAGGAGACACGGAAGAGATGTATGACACTCGTGGTAGCAGTAGTGGTAGAAGTCGTAGTAGTAGTAGTAGTAGTAGTAGTAGTAGTAGTAGTAGTAGTAGTAGTAGTAGTAGTAGTAGTAGTAGTAGTAGTAGTAGTAGTAGTAGTAGTAATAGTAGTAGCAGTAGTAGTAGCAGTAGTATAGTAGTAGTAGTAGTAGTAGTAGTAGTAGTAGTAGTTGTTGTTGTTACTGGTACCTCGGCATGTCGTGACTTCGACGCATCCTGCCGCCTGTGACTGACGAGAGAGCCCTCGACAGCATGGGGTGCTCAGGGTTCATAGGATTTCGGGTTTCAGTTTAGGGTTTAGAGAATGAACATCATGGTTGTGGTACTAACGTATAGGGTCCCTAATAATTGGAATAGGTTTTTTTTCAAGGGGTCTATAAGGGCTACTCTAAGGGCTATTATAAGGATTTAGTACAGGGGCCCTAAGATTAAGGTTTCGGGGCCCAGTTTGCCATATTCATAACAAGCAGTCCTAGACATATTATTAGTAATTATCCAGGCCCCTATATTCACTGCTAGACCTGGAGATGGCGGGGATGGTGATGAAGATGACAATCCTGATGGCACTGGTAATACTGGTCCTGGAGCTTCAGGTGCGAAATGCTGAATTGAACCCTGATGGAAATCTCAGGCCACTACCCTAAATAGAGTTACCTTAATCATAACCCTAGTTACTAAGTCCCATGACCCTGTAAGACTTTATTTAAGCAGTGCTAATTTGAGTACCCATCGGCGCATTAAGCTATCTCCACACTGACTCTACACCCTACATTCTCAACTTAATGTCCTGCTGGACTCCAGAACCCTTCCCGCCTGGCGCAGAGTGGCTTCTGGCACCTGGCGGAGGGCAGGTGGAGACCCCAATATACAATTATTTTACGGTTTAAGGTTGAGTTTGGCTTTATGGTTTAGCCTCGATGCAATATCTTGTGGGAAAACCTACTTAAGCTCAAAAAGCCAAGGCACCCAAGAACAGCAATACATTTTAGCGGGAACTACCAAGGGACTTTCACAGAGGCTGACTGTAGGGAACCCAAGTGCAACTGAGGCACAAGCGTTCACAATAACTGGTATGCATAGTATGTATGTGAAGAAAGTATTTCTTGATGTGTTTGAGTACCGAAAACACTTAGACAACTGTACACATACACACCGCATATCACGTAACGTCACGTACCCCACATGAAGTTTAGCAGAAGACGAAACTGCCTGCCGCATCAGCCGCAGCAGAAGCGCTCGCTGCTGACCGCCCATACCTCGTATTCCAGGCTTTATACCCATAGGCGCCATAGTAGTTCCTTTTTGGGATTACCTTATTATAGGATTCTATACATGAGCCACAAAAAGGAACTACTATGGAGCCTATTGGTATTTCTTGAGTTGGAAGCTAGGATACCCAGTAACCTAAGAATAAAAAGGCCTCTCTTTTGGGTATTGGGTAACTTTATAAGGAACCTAGGACTACAAAAAGGGAATAAGGGTACTACTGGGCATCCTAGCCCCTAATTTTCGGAAACCCTAAACCCTTTATAGAACCCTTATAGATCCCTTTAAGGAACCCTTATAGATCCCTAAGGGTACTACTGGGCATCCTAGGAAGGGGGATGCCATGGTCAGGCCTTTCGGCAGGAGCACATGGGATCAGGGTTTCGTGATTTCTGCATTACTTGTACGTACGTGCTGGATCAGCGGTAAGTTTGCAAGAACCCTTGCATCCTGTGTGTAACTCTCGCAGGTTTGGGATAAAGGAGTCAGGTTAAGATACTATCCTAGTCGCAAGTTTATATAACTTAGTAGTGCAAAGGACATAGCGCACGATCACATTCACCTCCACTGAGACGACCTTAAACCACAAGTTTCAAGGATAACAACCTCCTGAAATTCAAACTTTGGCCCTGAACCCAGAAGTCTTAACCCGAAGTTTCGAGATCATAAAACCCTCTTCAAGAGGATCTGCTGTAAGCTGTGAGATGCAGCACTGTTGCATGCTGACGTACTAATGCCGAGGTGCAAACAGATCCCTCGTCCCATCAAAAGACAAGCCAAGCGGCCCTGAATCATGTACCCCTAGACTCCATAGTAGTTCCTTTTGGGGATTATGTTATAGGATTCTAAATATGTACTACAAAAAGGGAACTACTATGGAGCCTCTAGGTAGACCCTAGAACCCGAAGCCCGAAATTTTGGAGCCCCTGACAGGAAAAGACGAGACCCGAGATGGAATAAGCCCACTCAGGTCGGGAAGAGCCCCAAAAATGCAACATGGTAAATTTGAGTTCAACAAGCCCAAAACACTAAGGGTGCAAAGGACTCAATATTTAGGTACTAGGTTCAGTATTTTAGTATAGTAGTTCTGTGGGGTAATTGGGAAAGGATATGAAAAAGTATTTCGACCCTTAGGGAAAAGCCAAAACAAAACACCTGGCCTTGGCTAGGTAGGGTCGTCTCATCCAACCTCTCTGGCCTAGACATGGATAGCGTCTCTGAGCAATCATTAGGGTTTTGGGTTTATGGGTTGATGGGTTTAGGCCTTTGGGTCGACCTGAACCCAATTGTTTTGGGGGCTCCGCGTCATGATTTCGTCATTATGGCTCCTTACCATGGTAAGGCCTTGATGGGGCTAAGGTAGAGCCTAATCAGTTTCGTTCGTACGGCTTTTCAGAGCTTTGCTGCGTTGTTGGGGGTTCGGGCTCTGTGCTTCATTTCGGGATCCTGCACCGCGAACTATGGACGATGCATGTATACTCTACAAGGGCGCCTGTAGAGCTGAGGCGAGCATGGACATACTTAGAGGATCATGGGGCTTAGTAAGTAGAGTTATAAGTAAGGTAACTATAGTTATATCTACTTGTAACCCCAATTAAGATACTTATAACCCTACTTACTAAGTTCCATGATCCTCCAAGTAAGCACAGATGGGATAACTTGATGAAGGCAGGTAAGACGCACGCACACACAAACATCAGAGAAGCTGTGACAGACGATGCCTGACACCGGCACACTGGCAATTGGAGATGCGAGGGGCGTACTAGAGATCACATTATCTTGAGGGGCCACAACAATTGGAAGATGTTTTGCGGCCGCTTAACTTGTAATCTATGTAGGGACTACAACGGGATACCATTCATAACAGAACCTCTGAACGCTACAATACATGTTGGGCTGTTCGGCCTGAATTCCCGCAGCCTTGACGTCGCCGAGCATGAAGACAAAAATCGCATTTGGGCTATTAGGCCGTTTACATGGTTACTTTAAGGATTCAGTGCTATAGGGCTTATGTAGGCGTGAGAGTCTTGGACTTTGAGGTTCAGGGTATGGGGTCGAGGGTTTCAACGCAGGGGTTTAGGGCTGATGAGAAGATTCTGAGGTTTTCCCTTCCGCTGCAAACGTGGAGACGCAGACTACCCCCCTCCCTGAGGACCGGCTACGTACCGGACGCCGTCATAACCAGAAGGAATCAAACACGCAAGCGAAGAGTTACCTTCAACCAGCTGAGGATACTTCATGCCATGTTCGGCAAAGGTCAAATTGTGCATCAACATCTTTAGCTTTCCTTGCTAGGGTCTACATCGGTTTGCACGATCCAAACTCGAGATCCGGACCCAGCGTGCGTCGTGATTTTCTCCTGCAAGTGTGCAAACCCCTAAACACCCAAACCCTACACCCTAAACCCCTAAACCCTACATCCTAAACCCGTGAACCCGACACCCTAAACCCCCAAACCCCACACCCTAAACCCCCAAACCCTACACCCTAAACCCCTCCCCTAAACCCTACATCCCAAACCCTAAACCAAAACTATAGATTAACGTTCGATGAGCTTCATAGTTCGGGGCTTACGGATGAAAGGCGCCTCCAGTCCGAGGCTTTTGGCTTAGGGATAAGGGATTAGGGATTACGGATTAGGGTTTAGGGATTAGGGTTTAGGGTTTAGGGGCTTAGGCATTAGGGATTAGGGCTGAGGGGCTTAATGTAGGAACCTGATAAAGAAACCTTTGGGCCTAAGAGTTCCTTTAAAGGGGTCTATAAGGGTTACTATAAGGGATCTGTATTGGTGCTATAATAATGTAGGAACCTGATTCAGAGAGCGTGGGCCTTTGCCAGGGCTCCTTTTATGAATCCTACTATTTTGGTGTAGTTGGCGCAGGGTTGCTTAATCAGATTCCTACATTATAAGGGTTTAATAAAGGCTCCAGGACACAAACATGTTCATGGTCCAGGATTTCGACCGCATGCGTGGTTGCTACTGCTACAAGTATGCAAACTAGAACTGTTTTTGGTATTGGGTAACTTCATAAGGAACCTGGGACCACAACAAGGGAAAAAAGGGCCAAATGGGAGGCCTAGAGAATGTTTTTTGAAGGCGATACACCCGAAGGCTCCCCCAAAAATAAAAACAAACACTAAGCTCGAGCCTTCTGCTGGCCCCTGGCGGGAGCTGATGGTGAGGGACCTCAGAAAAAGACAGGGGCCGTGGCTTCGGGATTTCCTCTAGAACCCTACGGCCTAGGGGATCGGTTAGGGTAGACTAGGATTTCGGGGTTTAGGGCTTTTGGGTTTAGGCTCCAGGGCGTTCAGATTCGAGCTTCGAGGGATTTGGACTGCCGGGTGGCTCCTTCCTTGAAGGTTTATAGGAAACTCCAGAAAGTTGGAATATGGTTTCATGGCAGGATACCCTATAATTTACCATAGAAGGGTTAGGATAGTCATATTCCAACTTTCTGGCTTTTACTTTAGGTCTTTGGGCTGCAGGCTTTCGGGTCTCTGAGTTCACCCTAGACCCTGAAGACTTCAGGAGTGGTGGTTAAAGGCTTCCGGGCTTTAGGATTCAGTTTTTAGGATCGACGTTTGAAGCAAGAGGTCGATCATGTCAGTGTGTAGGGTTATACAGTTTGACTCCAAGTCCGAATTCGCCGTAACTGTAAGTAACACCACTGTGGTCATTAGCGTCATCTGATTGTGTGTTGTTTTCTGTATGTATGTATGTATGTATGCATGTATGTATGTAGATGTTCAGCACAGACACTGTCTTGTTTATTGAACCAGGGAGAATTGATACATATCACTCTGCTTGCTCTTCTTTTCAGTGTTCTTGTCAATACCAGCATGACTATGACCGTTAGTATTAATTACTGCTGTTGTTGTTGCTCCTTTTGCTGTGGCTCTTGCAGTCTAAAGCTCTCTGGCCTTTCAAGCTCGAAGTTCGTTGCAAGCCCTCTTGGATTCAGAAGGTTGCGTTTTGGAATGGTGGTTTGGGAGGACCCTAAACCCCCGACCCTAAGCCCCTGAACCCCTGAACCACTAAACCCTAAACACCTAAACCCTAAACACCTAAACTCTTCCCTCATGAGGGTGGTTGTCATCATTATGGTCCCTTTTTGGATCCCTATTATAATGCGACACCTAATATCTAGGGTATCCCAAAAAGGGACCCTAATTTTGACAACTAACCATATGAATAATGCACCCCTTATTTTCGGAAACTCTAAACCCGAATCCCTTTATGGAACCCTTATAGGTCCCTTTAAACCCAAATTTTGACAACTGGGACTATAAGTAGCTGTAAGTATAGTTACCCTAGTCATAACCCTAGTTACTAAGTCCCATGATCCTTTAAGTAACTCAAACCCTAAACCCTAAACACCTAAACCCTAAACCCGAAACACCTAAACACCTAAACCCTAAACACCTAAACCCTAAACCCGAAACACCTAAACACCTAAACCCTAAACACCTAAACCCCTGAACCCTACTAAACCCTAAACTCTTCCCTCATCTTCCCCTGGGGAAAGCACCCCGGCTCCGAGCGCTCGGTGGCGAATCCATCTTCCTGGGCGATGGACGTCGGGGGCCCAGCACCGACGGCTTCGGGGGGGGGGGGGGGGTTTGGGTTAAATGTAATAGTTAGAATATTCTTTTTGTTAAAAAAAAAAGGAACTGGGGGGGGGGGGGTGTAATTTGTGTGAAATGTAGGGCCTAAATAGTTAGAATACTTTTTTTTTGTTAAAAGAAGGAACCTCCACATAGTGTAGGTAGTTATTGAGGCCCCTAACTGAGCCCAGACCCTGAACTCTGAACCCTTGCCCTAAAACTTAAAATCGGGTTCAGGCACTACTTAGAGGACCATGGGACTCGGTAAGTAAGGTTATAAGTACCTTAATTGGGGTTATAAGTAGCTATAAGTATAGTTACCCCAATCATAACCCTAGTACTAAGTCCCATGATCCTTTAAGTATGGCTCAGAGCTCTTAGACCCCTAGGCTTCGGCAAGTTGGTCTTGCTTTCTGTTAGGCTTGCGGTAGCTCTGAAAGGCTTGAAAGTTTCCTTGCGGCTTTACTCTACTCGGGCTCTAATACTCCTGGGGTTTAGGGTTTACGGTCCAGGCTTCCGGGCTTACCTTAACCCCAAGTAACCTACCTTTCGAAGGACTTATATAAAGAAATCATATTAGGGAACCCGGAAAAAGGTAGGTTCCTTAGGGTCCAGGTAGGGTTTAGGGGGCCCAATACTTTCGTACTTTCGGGCCTGGGGAGCTGGAGGCTCGAGGACTTCAGGATCTAGGGCAAGCGTGCAGAGGGTCCATACACACTACGGTTGGGAGCACTATGTAACTAAGCCACAACACGGCACTGCTGTGGATGGACAATATCCTGCATGACCCCATATGAGGAATATACCATAATTCCCATAGTTTAGGGTCCGTAAGGTCATGCACGATTTTGTCCATCAACAGTGGGGATGATCTTTTGGGTTCAGGGTGCTGCACACGGACCTTTCTTGGCAGCGGGAGGTTCCGAACTCAGTTCATGGACCTTTGGAGTGTTGATTTGGGAGTTTCCAAAAATAGGGGTACCATATTTTGGGGTTTCTTATAATAAGGATCCTAATTACTATTTAGGGTGCCATATTTTGGGGTTTCTTATAATAAGGATCCTACTATATAGGGTACTATATTAGAGTCCCCTATTTTTCGGAACCTCCCATTTGGACATGGGATGCGCGGGAGTTTCTGGAGCTTCAAAGCACAAGCACCCCGTCCAAGAAGCTTAGGGTTTAGGGTTTAGGGTTTAGGGTTTAGGGTTTTGGGTTTAGGGTTTAGGGTTTAGGGTTTAGGGTTTAGGGTTTAGGGTTTATAAGTCTGGTCATTGTAAACCCTGTGCTGGGTAAACAACCGTTGAGACCAGCTGATGGATTAGCGATTGCAGTTTAGGGCCGGCTTGCAAAGCCAGAGCGCCCTGAAGCCTAAACCCCTAAACCCCCGCAACCCTAAACCCTAAGCCCGAAACTCTAGAAACCCTAAAGCCCTAAACCCTAAACCCCAAAGCCCTCAACCCCCTCAACCCCTTGAACAGAGATCCGGACCGCCCGTCCGCAGACGACTGCCGCAGGGACCGCGCTGCTCGCGCCCCCGAGCCCTAAGCGAAAGCTCGGAGTTTAGGGTTTAGGGTTTAGATTTGGGGGTTTAGGGTTTAGGGTTGGGGGCTTCGGGCCTTGAGTTTTGGTCACCAAAACCAGGAACCTAAACTCAAACCCAGTTGCCCTATTGTTTATGGACCGGTGTGAGAAGGAGGGAATACGCAAAAGTATCCCGAAGCAAGAACCAATTTTAGGGATAGGGCGGCTAGGGGTACACAGCATCAACGGCATGGGATCAGGTGCTGGGCTTGAAGATCAAAGGTCTCTGATCAGCATCTACGGAGGAGTTCAGATCTACGACTGAACCCAGCTCCAATTCTTCACATTTCAACTTTAAATTCAAGCGAGCTTATGATGTTGGAACCCTGAGGACAAAATAACATTGGTAAGCATTCCAACCACGAAGGTCGCATCTATCTTGGCTCGCTTACGTTGTGGTTATGATCAACAGCGGTATTTAGATAAGTGTTTGTCAAAGTCATGGTCCCTTTTTTGGGTCCCTATATTAAAATACGGCACCACTATTTAGGGTACCCAAAAAGGGGCCCTAATTTTGACAACTACCCATATCTAGGATACCCAACAAAACCCTTCGCTTTTCGGCTACAGGGTCCGGATGGGGACTGCTAAGACTCCAAGGGTAAAAGGAGGGACCCTTAATAAGGACCCCTAGGTATATACTGTACCCTCAATATAGCTATTATATACCTATTATATAGCCCATTCAAGATCAGGGGTCCCCATTAAGGGTCCCTCCTTGTCCCCTTTGAAAGACTGTCGGATCAGGTTCGGGGTTCGTATGACCTTAGCTGCTGAGTTTCATTGGTACACTTTTGGTTTTATAGTGGGTAAGACGATCCCCAAAAGTGTAAAGTGCATCCACTCAGCTACTAGGTGGGTAGTTGACAAAATTATGGTCTCTCTTGGGGCACCCTAAATATTAGGTGCCGTACTATATTAGGGATCCAGAAAGGGACCATAATTGTGAGAACCACCCATATGGGAGTTTCCGGAAGTCAGGGTGTACTATACTGGTTCCTTTAAAGGGTTACTATAAGGGTTCCTTTAAAGGGTTACTATACGGGGCGACAGACACAGGTACAATAGCTCTCCGAGTCGCAAGTTGCCAGCCCCATGGACCGGCAAACCCTAACCCCTAAACCCCTAAACCCTAACCCCTAAACGCCGAAACCCCGAAACCCCTAAACCCTAAACCCCTAAACCCTGAAACCCCCAAACCCTAAACCCCCAAACCCCCAAACCCCGAAACCCCTAAACCCCTAAACCCTAAACCCTAAACCCTAAACCCTAAATCCCTAAACCCTAAATCCCTAAACCCTAAACCGTGGCTCTGCTGTTCCTAGAGGATTTAGGCACGACAACTTCTTACGCCCAGCCGAAGAACCCATAGTCATTTCCACTGGATCCACCTCGAATACGCAAGCCAAGACCGCTGAGCTGTTGGCACCCACATTGCCAGCTGATGCGGTGGATCGCATAGTCATATCGGCCTGACAGCTACTACGCATAGGCTCCATAGCAGTTCGTATATTTTGGGATTATATACCTTAAAGGGTTGTACATATGAACTACAAAAAAGAAATACTATGGAGCCTCTAGGTACTCTGAAGTTTCGGAATTAATGGCTTCAGGTTTCTGTGCTTGAGGGTATCAGGATGTATATTAGGCTTTTGTAGCCCCTGGGCTGTGATAACGGGGGCTGCTACTTCTGCTACTACTACTACTACTACTACTACTACTACTACTACTACGACTACGACTACGACTACGATTACGACTACGACTACGACTACGACTACGACTACGACTACTGCTACTACTACTACTACTACTACTACTACTACTACTACTACTACTACTACTACTACTACATGCTGCAAACCCACCGACCCACTTTCGTTTACTGGGCTTTTAAGTAACCAGCGAGAAAAAACATAAACTTTCATTTTACAATGGTTCCATTCAGAAAAACCGCATTAAAGTATGGTGCTCCAAAGCCCAGTTTAAGCAACGCCAGAGAGCACACCTCCTCGCCACGAGGCTCTTGACTTCGCCCGGAGTTCCGGGGCTTAGGTGAGGCCTTTGCGCAGCTTTTGTGCTTTGCGCATGCTGTGGGACGATAATCTGGGTTTATAATTTTTTTTGAGCACCTTAGGTGTATAAGTTTAGGGTTTAGGGTTAGTTTGTAGTTTAGAGTTTACTTTTTTTGGTTTGGTGCTAGCGTCGACTTAGATTTGCTTTTGCTGTGTACCTCGCGGAGTTTGGAAGATTTCGGATTCACGTGGATCTGAGTCGACAGGCCTTTGTCATCTTAACGGGTTCGGATGGCTTCATGGTTGGAAAGATTTCGAATTAAGTGGGGTTTACGGGACAAGGGCCACTGAGAGGCGAGGTGTTGCGAGCTCATGGGTGAAGGTTAGGATTTGGATCCTACTTGGAGCTTCAGGGGTAGTTACAAGGGCTCCTTTAAGAATCCCTTTGAAGGGTTCTGTAGGGATTTAGGGTTTAGTGGGGTTTAGGGTTTTAGGGTTTAGGGTTCAGGGGTGGTTAGAAGTGGGGTTATAAGACCCCTAATACGGGTTACACGTACAGTTACGCTACTTGTAACCCTACTTATAACTACCCTAAACCCTAATCCCTAAACCCTATGACCCTATAGATCCCTTTAAAGGAACCCTACTTATAACTACCTATGAACCTCCAAGCTACTTGGCTTCCAGGCCACGGTGTTATGGGGGGGGGGGGGGGTTAGAGTCTGAGAGTGGTTGGTAGGTCGGGATTGTTTTGCAGCGCTCTTTTCGTGCAGAGTGTTGCCTGGTTTCTGGGCTCAGAGGGTTCCTGCGGTTTTTTCAGTCGTCCAAACACTTCAGGGTATAGCCGGTGGGTACTCGAAGTCTTCGCTGCATGACCCATCATCTGCCTCCACCCCCAGCCATTGGGTACGGCCCCCATACAGTAACAGTCTATAATAGGGCTACTATTAAGGGATATGTATTATGAATATTATCCAACTGTTATTGAGTGGGGGCCGTACCCAACCCATCTCAAAGATCACTCGCAAAAACCCAAACCCCAAGATCACCCTAAACCTTTAACCGCAAATCACCCTGAACCCGAAACCTCAGATCATAATAAACCCAACAACCCCGGATCACCCTGAACCCTAAGCTGAACCCCAAACTCACCCCAAACCCCAAAACCCCAAATCACCCCAAAGCCTAAACCCTGAAGAACCTTAGGGTTCAGGATTTAGAGTTTAGGGTTTAGGGTTCCCTAAGCCCTACCTCAACCCCAAATAACCTACCTTTTTTAAGAACTTATATAAGGAAATCATACTAGGGAACCTGAAAAAGGAAGGTTTTCCAGGGTCCAGGTAAACCCAAAACCCTAGAGCGCCCCAAATCCGCCAACCCCCGGTCCTCGCCACGATGTGAGGGCGGCCTGAAAAGAAGGAATCATGGTAATATAGGGTCTATAGGGGGTTCTATAGGGCTTTATCAGGGCTACTATAAGGGCGATTATAAGGATTTAATATAGGGGCCTTCATCATTAGAATAGGGTTTTGGGGCCCATGATACTATAATTATACTAAGGAACCCCCAAAATAGTATAGGTAGTTGTGAAGGCCTTTTTTAGTAGGTAGGGTACTTGCGTCTTCTTTTGCAGTTGTGTAGATGATCGTTTGAGTGTATATGATCGTTAGGTACTTGGACCCTAAAAGAAACCCATGAAGGCCCCCCAAAACGAGTGAGAACGAGGAGGGTTCGAGTTGAGGTTAGGAAAGGATTTTCGGGCATCGAGGAATGGCCTTTTTATAGTCGAGTCTAGTGGTCTCTTATGATAACAGTAACGATCATAATAGCAAGAGCAATGGTTCGCAATAGTAAAGTAAAGATACATTCAGAGACTCCTTGCCTCGCCGGCGAGGGCGGCGGCTTGGGTCGGTTCACGACCTCTCCAAAGCAAAAGCGGCTCCGACCAACTTTTCACAAAGGCTTTCCTTACGGGTTCTATGACATTGAGGGTTTAGGGTTCTATAACGGCTTCTAGAAGGGTTAAGGTGATTGCACGGGTTACGGTGAGTGTGTAGTCTAGAAGCCTTTGTAAATCGAAGATGGCTTTGTAGTTTCGCGTCATATTCCAGTAAAATGATGCAGCGACTATGAAGGCACATTATGTCGCAACTTAACGACTCAGACCTCTACACTACATTTCACTACATCATGACACCAGTAGGGTTTAGGGTTTAGACCTCTACACTACATCTCACTACAGTAGAAGCCAGAAAGTTGGAATATCATTATCGTAAGCCCTTTAAGGCAAATTATAGGGGATCCTACCATTAATCCATATTCCAACTTTCTGGAGTTTCCTTTAAACCCTAAATCCTAAATCCTAAACCCTAAACCCTAAACCCCAAACCCTGAATCCTAAATCCTAAACCCTAAACCTCTCACTACATCATGAGGACCGCAACCCTTCAGAACCACCTGCGCACCCTTGAGGCCCGAGGCCCGGCACCGATCTACGGGCTTGGGGTAAAACCTAAACCCTGAAGCCGGAATAACCTACCTTTTTAGGGTTCCTTGTTATGATTTCCTTATATAAGTCCTTAAAAAGGTAGGTTATTCCGGCTTAAGGTAAACCCTGAATCCTTGAACCCCAAACTCTAAATCCTTAAAGCCTAAACCCTACAAACCCTAAAGCAAACCTAAAGCCAAGTAGTAGGCGGTTTAGGAAGCACGGTAGCATATCAGTTCTGGATCGGCTGAAAAGGTGCTGATGCTATGTGCTCAAAAATACAGGGGCTTCAACAACCAATGGTGGTGCTTGAAGGCAAGCATCACTGCTCAGATGCCTAAACCCAAAACCCTACAGCCACAAATCCAACTCCGGAAACTCCAAAATGCAAAACCAAAACTTCAAGATCACAGTTTGGCGCTTAGGGTTCAGGGTTTTCCGAACAATAACACGAGACTTGACCCCGAATCCAGAAAACTCAAAGCCTAACAGCCCGAACTCTCATCTCAAGAAGCCCCTACTCTGCCCAGCCACTCATGTCAGGCGAATACCCAGACCCCCCGGGAGGTTCCAAGAAGTAGATCCCTAAAGGGGGGTTCCTATAGAGTACCCTTAGTAGTATAGGGCCCCAAATTAGGGGATCTACTTTTCAGATCCTGCTGGGATTCTGAGTATTGCAGGACATAACATACTATTGTACTATTTGTACCATGTGGAATCATTAGTGTTTTGTCATTCGTCTTGTTGTTTCAGAACGCAGGATTGCAGCATTCAGGATTTGGGGGTTTTGGGGTGCAGGGCTTCGGCGTGGCTTCAGGCATCGCGGCGCGGTTGTGAACCTTTTCAAGCCGCAGGCGTGCAGTACTAAACCCAACTCCACAGTCCTCATACCCTAAAACCTGAACCTCAAAACCCAAAGCCAAGCCCTGTGCCGCAAGAAAGCTCTGAGCGATCAACCTTATTATGCCCAACAGCTCCCAAAAGCAGCGTCAAACTTGCCTTGGCGCAGATGGGTATGTGCCGTTCAGCAGCCTCTTCGCTGAACCACCGACCGCAATGGAGGCATTGGAGCTGCGGAAGCGTGCATGTAGGGTGGTTGCCCGTCCCTATAAAACTCTCTGTAACCTATAATAAAGCTGCCCAAAAGCAGGCTAGGTAGTTTCTGCTAGTTGAAGTGCAGAGTGAAGGGCTTGGGGCAGTTCGAGGCCCAGGGTTTGAGGGGCTTCGGGCGAGGGTTCACGAGATAGCTAGGATGCACGCGCATTGACTTGTATTCGCTTGCTCGCTGCTGGGATCATTATATGCACAAGATTGAGCATGTACCTAGGATTGTACGATTTCAGATAGTTGGAGGGAGGGCGAGAAGGCAAAGAGAGGGAGAGAGAGAGGGCTGCGGCCCAAAAGCTAAGGGTTTGAAGTTTAGGGTTTGGGGGCTCAGCGTCTATAAGGCTTACTCTTTGAAGGTTCAAGGGTAAGGTCTAGCTCCAAGGGTCCATGCGCCCACATAGTATGTACTTTGGCCCCAAAGTACCTAAACAGGAACTAGGTCCAGGCCGACTACCTTTAATGCCAAAGTTTATACGAGTTGCCCATTATACATATATATATATATATATATTATAATCATAATTATAATAAGGAACCCCCAACATAATAGATAACTATTTAGGCCACTATATGTTAATTTTTATAGTAGCTTAAGTTGCAGGGATCTGTGCCAAACAACAGGGCTTCCTTAGTCCTTACTATGGCAACTTACATATATTCCTTGTAAGGAGCACAGCTGCTCGGCGATCCTCAGTCAGAAGAGCGAACAATGGGCAAATAGTACCTGATGCGAAGTGCAAAACCCGTAGGAGCAGTGTGCACGACGTCGGCTTAGCTTAAGGGCTTGGTTTTAAGGGCTTGGTTGGATTGACTTAGAATCTTGGAACTTAACCCTAAACCCTATACCCTATTGAGGTCTACAGTCGCGTGCAGCTTTGGCCGGCATGTGGCAGCACGAAAGAAAGCAAGCCGTGGACTGCAACATGAAATCCGAATCTCCGCAGAGCCCTGCACCCCGGAAGCATATCCGAAGCGCACTGAGGTCCGAAACCCTGAACCCCTAAACCCTAAACCCTAACCCTAGACCCTAAACCCTAAACCCTAACCCTAAACCCTAAACCCTAAACGCAAAGCAACATCCGACAGCCCACGGCTTCCAAGAAGATCGGCAGTCTCTAGCATGAAGATATGGGGGGTGGGGGGGGCATATTTTGGGTCCTTATAATGAGGATCCTACTTTTTAGGGTACAATATTAGGGTCCCTCTATTTTCGGAAACTCCCATACTTTGCAAGACAAGAGACAGCAGCTACGGCAATGACATACAATGACGGCACTAGCTCAGTTGCTTTTGCAACAAGACCTCAAACCCTAAGCCCTAAACCCTTAGCCAAATGGCCCTAGGCTAAAGCTCTACGTTTCCCAAGCCTGACCAGCGCGACTGACCTCTCGCGTGCTGGGCTGCACCTGTTCTAGAGTCACGAATGGAAAGGGAACCTGGAGTAATATCGGCGGCTTCGTACTTCGAACAAACAGGGCTTTGGGTGTATTGTCGAGTTTTGTAGGAAGGACCCCAACAAGGAATCGTATTGGTGAATAGTGTTGTTCAGGCCTCTACGAACACACTGGTGGCAAGAAACCCGCGACAGTTGAGACAGCGAGTGCATGTGGCCGCTATGTTGGTGATGGCGAAACGGAGAGTAGGGACATGACAATCCCTAGGGGTCCATGTGCCATAGTATATATTTTGGTCTCAGTGTACCTATGTATGGACTACTTTAAGCCCAAAGTACATAATTATACTACCTGGGTACATGAACCCCTGGGGGAACTGTTTCGACTTGGAACTGGATGAGGATGACGATGGCCTAGGAGCCCAGACGACGATGCGACGCTGCCTCTACTCTGCTCGACGTTTCATATAGGAGAGAATAAGGAATAAGGTTTTAGGGCCCATCATACTATAATTGTAAGAAGGAGCCCCCAAAACAGTATATGGGAGTTTCCGAAAATAGGGGACCCTAATTTAATACCCTAAATAGTAGGATCCTTATTATAAGGACCCCAAAATAAGGTACCCCTAAATTTCGGAAACTCCCATATACTGGTATTTATTTGAGGCCCGAAGCCTGCCTGATTCATAAGCAGTGAAACTCCACATCAAACAAATCTCAAGCCCTAACCCTCCATATCCAGACCTCGGCCAGATTTTCGGGAGGATCTAGAAAGTGGATCCCCTCATCTGGGGCCTATACTACCTATAGTTTCCATTGTAGTTCCTTTTTTTGGTTAACCCAAAACTATATTATAGGACCCTAGCCGTAAAACTGGGTTTACCAGAAAAAGGAACTACAATGGAGACTATAGGTACTAAGGGTACTTTACAGGAGCCCCTATTTAGGGATCTACTTGTTGGATCCTCCAGCCCAGAGGGTCCAAGTACTCCCCATTAGAGGACTTTAGGGCCTTTTTAGGTACCAAAAACCATAAATAGTACAAACTTGGACCCTTAGGGCGGTGTTCTCCCTAAACCCTAGACCCTAAACCCTAAACCCTAAATCCCTAAACCCTAAACCCTAAACCGGGAAGCCCGGAACTCGGAACCGCCCTGCTTGAACCCTGACCCCAGGCCCGGAGCCCCAGGAACAAAGGCTCTGCCCTTGCGCTTTGTAGCTCCGAGCTTCAGGAAGCGATATATACATACATGTGTATATGTGTATACTATACATATAGATGTGTATACATGTCAAATGAATGTATTGTTTACACATGTATGTCTGTATGTACGTATGTAGGCAGGCAGGCAGGCAGGTGCATATGTCTTACATTAAGGCTACTCGAAATGCGGTAAAGATCTGATATGTTTCAAAACCTTGGCCCCTTGGTGTGCGATTTGGGAGATTAAACAAAGGGTTTTGGGGCATCTGCTTAGAGATAAGTGTAAAAGGGTTTTGGGACTAGGGCTGGAAGATCCAAGCTTGGAGATACGGCTGGAAGCTTAGGGGTTGGGGGTTTGCTATTTTACTGGGGCTGCTCCTATGGATGGTTGTCAAAATTATGGTCCCTTTTTAAGTCCCTATGATAGTACGTCACCTCACATTTAGGGTACCCAAAGAGGGATCACAATTTTGACAACCACCCTTACGAAACTCACAATTCTAGACCGGAGCCTTTGGCCACTCTGACTTCTCGGGGTCCGATGCTTTCACTCACTAGCTACGTTTCAATGCCCAAGAAAGTCCGCCTTTTCGATAGGGCAAAGAAGAACACAAGAGACACAAGTGTTCTAGCAAGGAACAACAACAAGTACAGCAATCGCACTTGTATTCCTTGAGCCAAATGTTCAGTTGATGAGTCTTCGTTCTGTCCTAACCTGACACTTGTAGTCACGCCAGGAAACATGCCCGGGGTACGTGTTTTCTCAACTCCCCCCTTTAGGACATGTACGAACGCTTCTATGAGCCTGTACAAATGCTGATATGTACAACAGTCTACGGCTGCTTGAGCTTGAAGCCTAGCGCTTTTAACAAGTGACCGTCATCACGACTGATGTTGGTCGAGTCTCTGATTGTAAAGGCAACTGCAGTGAACCTAGGATTGCTGGTGGCAACAGACAAATGCCAACGCCTTGGATCAAACCTCGCAGGACTCTTAAGGAAGAATCCTCGTAGGCGAACGCCTGGTGCTGGGCATGGGGAGTCACCTTCAGGATCCTCAACCCACAGGAGCGGTTCTGTGCACGGCGTTAAGCTCACAAGGAGATTCTTAGAGTCGGGTGCGTTGTGCGAATCCCTATGCATCGGTGTCATTACACCTTCTTGCACGATTACGGTGGTAAATGTGTGCGAGGGCATCAGTTGTTCAAAGAACCTAGTGATAACGGCAGTCGCTTTGGGAAACAATCTTGTCTGCACCATGTACGAAAGCACCTGATGCGAAGGAATGAACACCTTCTGCAGATTCAGCCCTTGCTGATTGCTCTTGCGGTAGGTAAGACAGCAGCTGCACGAGATGCTGTTTATTGATGCGCTGTGGCAGGCTGCCAGCAAACGCTTCAGCACGTGCTACTGTGTCTGCTAAGATTATGAGGGCTTTCTCCTTTTTGGGAACAAGTTTAAGACTTAGTTGGACTAGCATGACTGGCCATTCACAGGGGTTTATTACCTTAGTAAGGCCGTTAGCTATCTGCTCTTTTGTAGGGCAGTACGTCGCAACTACTGAGTCGTTATCAATTTGCTCCGACATCGAGGCGATGTTGATGCGGTGCACTCTACCACAATGCCTCAACTTAGCGCTGTAACCGCTAGCAAGAATCGTAAGCAGGGTCTCGTTATCTTGATGGTATGTTGTCTTGCAACAGTAACCCAACAAGTACTGCATGAAAGTCTGAATGTTTATCGCTTCTGAAAACATCCCGGAGAAGTCTCGGGCGCCAAAAAAAAATGCAACTCGCACCGATTTGGGGCAAAGGCCTTTTTTTGGATGGCAGCACCGAAAAAAGAGTGACGGTTGCATTTTTTGGAACCAAAGGCCTGCTGTCAAGCTTTGGTGTATCGATCTGTGACGCCGTGAGCCCTATATTTGGGGACAAACGTACAGAGTTCAGGCACTCAGGGGCCAGCGGAAGCAATATTTTTAGACGGTTTCTGTATGTTTGCTGTACAGCTGCAGGTTGGCTCAAACTCGCTGAGAAAAAAAGACCCTAATTTCCTTTATATGTGGACAGGTGGTGCCCCAATAGGGATTCTTCCTGTCTACTCCCTAAACCCCATATATGTGGATAGTCGGTGCTCCAATAGGAGCCGCCTTCTATTCACGATATTCATATAAGCATCATATATTCTCGTTCACATAAGCGGGCATCGATGTGAGCGGGAACTGGTGATTGCACGGAAGCTGGCTCAGTCAGTCCATGCGAGATTCGTGAGACTCAAGACCTGCAGACTATAGCCTTTTGCAGCAATTCATTAAAGGGCCAGGGCATATCGTGATTTAAATAATGCCGTTACGCGCTGAATGCATCATGGCGGATGAACCAGCTGCTGAAGCTGGTCTTGCCAAAACCAGGTGCTCCAAGTGCCCCTGCTGTGCCCGAGTGAGTCTGTGTGAGCAGCAGGCTAAATGACGTTGGATCGCAGTCTGGCTCATGGCTCATACGGACCGGAGCATGTGAGGAATTCCTTATGATTAGAGTCATAGAGCAGATCGATGTAGAAGTTCGGCCTTCGGGTCGCTGGCAAAGCCACAGAAGCTTGAAAATACTGGGTTCGTGTTCGTGTTTTCTTAGAAAGTCAGCAGCCATGGAGACTGAGGACTCCTGGGACAGATTCCTGCACTTTCCATAAAAATAAGTTGTCGTAGAGGAGGAGAATCCTTGCGCCGATCCTGCACAAGTGTCTCTATCCCCCGAGGAAGATGTGGCTCGCTTGCAAATTAACTCAAGGACAGATCGAGGAGCACAGCATGCACGGTGTGGCCCAGTTAGACAGTAGGTGGTGAAGACAATAACGTTGGCTCTCAAGCCAATTCTACGTCCTTTGAAAAGCTCTCAGCTCAGAACATTTCGTGCTTACGCTGAGATCCAGTGATATATTCCGTGCTCTGTACATAAATACGGTGAGGTGTTGGGCAAATGTGGCCGAACGCTATGAGATTCGCCCACCCGAAGAGCTCGTTGCCCACAGACTGGATCGAACACGAGGGCTTCTCCGTCCTCGACAGTGTGCTGGAATCCCTCCGTCCCTTGGATATATTGTTGGTTTCGTACGTCTTGTTCCCTGGTCGAGATATGTTGTGCTGTTGAATTGGCCTTCCGAGGATATGTGGTGGTGAACCAGGTTCCTGCCCCCCGAGTTTTCGAAGTCGCAGTGCCTTGAAATCAAATTTCATATATATATATATATATATACACACATATATATAGATATATGCAAGCTCAGTAGAACAAAGCCCCGCTGATCAAAGCAAGGTGGACAATGCGGCTTCGGGGAAATTGCCGGAGATGGATCGCAAAGTTATAGCCGGCCTTCTGAAGAAAGGCTGTGCAAAAGTACGCCGGCTGCGAGCAAAGACAGAGTGGCTAGGCCATACACAGTGTCATGGTCATACGCGACCTTTCAAAGTATCAGTCTACATAAGCCCAGCTAGGTCTTCGCATAACGAACGACTGGATCGATTGAAAGCGAAGTGTCCAGCTGCATTAGTGCATATCAACATGCCGAGATTTGTGGTCGTTTGGCCTGATCTTTTCTCCGTCCGAGGATGGATGGTTGGCTGCAGAAGAAAAAGAAGCCTAAGACGGGCCGCAATAAGGTTGGCGAAGAGATCGATGCTATGCTTGACGAGATTGATAATGAAGCTCCGCCTGACTGGGATGAGATTGAAGAGTTGTTGGCTTCTCCAGAGCCAGAGCCGCCAGAGCCATCGTGGCTCACATAAATTTATTGTTGCATGTGTGCGGGCATGCTAGATTTTGTCATGTGCCCATTACTGAACCGTAGGTGCTGTGTAATTTCTGCATCTCAGGAGCTCTTCAGCACCTGCAACGAGGTCGCTTGGATTCGCAAACGGTCTCCAGCTGAAAACTCGCAGCACGCACACGGAAACTGATTCGGAACCATTTAAGGAACAAAAAGCTGGAGGAGCAGTTTGGTGACTTGAGCCGTTTTACGGCTGAGGAGGTTGAGGACCTGATGGGATGCTTGAGTTCTCCAGAGATGATTGATGCCAGTCCGCCACGACAGCCCCGACGTTCGGCTTTGAAACCTCGACCGAAGTGGAAGTCCAAGGAGCCGCAGTCTAGCGATCCTGCAGATCGTGAGCCCGAGGCGGGCGATGGAGATCGTGAGCCCAAGGCGGGCGATGGAGATCGTGGGCCCAATGCGGGCGATGGACATCGTGAGCCCAATGCGGGCGATGGAGATCGTGAGTCCGGAGATCGCGATCCGCCTGGAGATCCGATAAATCGGCCGAATATTGGTTGCAATTATTTAGCGGTCTTGTTGCAAATTTGTGGAAGTTTTCTGGGATAATATATCCATTGAGGCAGTCGGTGCCGAGCTCGTCTTCATGTACTACAGCTCGGGAGGTTCTTGGCGATAGTTGGGTTCCTGCTCTTTGGTGGTATGAATCCAACTCAGGCTGCCCAGCAGAAGTACGCAGAGGCTCATTTGAAGATCTTTGGGTCCGTCTGGGGCTAAGCATGCCTAATACTCAGAAATATCGAGTAGCATCATATGGTTTCAATTTTCCATAAGCCAAGGATGCCATCACGTTGGATGATAGTTCCAGTGAAACCGATCTGGCTACGATGGAAGCTTTAGTGGAGCAGAGAAATTTTGTGCATCCAGATGCCGTTGCCGCCGACCCTCTTCTCAATAGATTGCAACATCTGCTGGGTGTGCATTCTTTAGTGTTTGTCCCAACCTAGGAAAAGGAGGAGCAAGGATTGGATACTTCCAAGGGCAATGCCAAGAAAAGGGCCAGCGGGGACACGATTCCGGCTGATGAGGAGGATAAGAAGAAGAAAAAAGGAAAGAAGGCTCCGGAGGAGCCCAACAAGACTTTCGCCGGTCGCCCGCCGCCGACAACCACGCCGTTTCTCTGGAGATTTCATTTTGCTGCTCAAGCTTTCCAGGAGTGTCCTGCTTGATTTTAATCTAACACATTCATTGCACGGCCCTCGTGAGCTACTGAAAGCCTTCCGTGCTGACCTAACCGTCTAAGGCATTTGTCCGGAAAAGTCGCGATGGCGAAAGACAAAGCCGAGCGAAAGTTCCTGGCATATGTGTCCGAGCAGGGCCTCAGCACGATGACTGATCAGACAGAAATTGAAATCTTCTGTCACGATATGGCAGTGGCATTTCTGCTGCACGAGGCCGGGCCGAGTTCGTACCCGTACCAGTCGAGACAGGATTTAGGGGCAAGGCTTTAAGGTCAAGGCATCTCGGAGGGTATGTGTCGATATGTGGGTGGGTCTGAAGTATGAGACTGGGGTGGTCTGATATATTAAGGGTAGGGTTCAATATTCTGATATAACTTAGGTAATCATCACAGCCCGGAAGTAGGTGTCATATGTTTTTAAAACCCCCTTTCGCAACCGAAAACAATCAAAACCTTTCGCTTAAACTTAACCCTAAGTTCTACTTCCCTGCAGGTCCCGGACATGTGAGTCGTGGCTCGCCTTTTTTTACACGTGCCTTCCGGTGCAGACGATCGATGCAGACGATCCGTTGGCTCCCAGTAATATGTAGTGTAAAGATATTACCTAGGCTGCACTAGCTGCTATATGGTTCAAAGTCCGCTCCAGCTGGGTCGCCCTCTGATCGAGCTATAGCTGGGACAGACGGATTCATGCTACTGCGAGCAAACAGCTGCACGCACAGTGCCACTCATAATATTGCGATTGGCTGTATGGACACTATGTAACGGTACGGTACATAAGCTGTGCAGCCGGTGGCAGGTACAGCTTCAGCATCCTCAGCTCGCAAGCGATCCTGCGAGAGCGATGACAGAGGTGTGCCCCGCATGCCACTGCACTGCTGTTGATCCTGCTAGAGCTGACTCAGATGCTCATGTGCAGTCGAAACCTTGCATGCAAACCCCTGTCTTTCGCAGGCCTTCACGCCGAGATAGGCATAGGAGCTGATGGTTTGACCTTAATTATAGAGCATAGGTTGACGATAAAGGGATATCAAAAACTAGATCCAAGACTCCGTCTGGAGTGCAATTGGGACATCCGAACAATGGCGAGCTGCTCTTCCTCATCCTGTGCCCGGTCTGACATACAATAGCTAGTCAGCTAGTCCCGTCCTCAAATGAACCCAAACCTTAAACCCCAAACCGTAAACCAAGGTGCCCCGCAATGGCTCTGGCTTCGAGCTGATGCTCATCGACAAAGGTTTCCTGGCTTCGCTTTGTGTCTTTCTTCTACATTCAGTGAACGCTTTAATTTGTGTTGGCACGTGTTTTATATCCCAGCTAGCAGTGGAAGAGGAAACGTTCCCTAGGCTTCTATACCAGGGCCGGTTTTTCTGTCCAAGCATCTAATCACAGCATGCACGGTTATGTACGCTTTCGTATGATGTCTCCTAGGGCTACTGGACAAGAAGCTTTTGTAGAGATACAGGTGTTGTGTCTTGGCGGATTTGCTGCTGTATTAGTTAACGCCATAGTTTATGGGTAGGGCTTTTGTGTCCTAGTGCAGGATGTACGGTTTTGTACGCCTGTGTACGGGTACGGATTTTGTGTGCTAGTGCAGGATGTACGAAATCGTACGCTTTTGTACGGGTATGGTCTTTGTGTCCTAGTGCAGGATGTACTCCAATCAAGTTTGCAGCAGTTGAGCTTGGGTTCTGTACAGTCGCAACCCCCATCACCCCGAATATCCATATATTGGTGCTGGGGCTCTGATGCAAATATATCAGGTCACGTATGGAAAGTAGAGCCACAGAACTACGGGAATGCCTTGTTCGTGGATTGTTGGTATCCTGGGGCTTCGCACGACCGAGCTGCACTCGTGGGGTTTATCCTGCCCAAAAGTTCACTTCGCAAAAATCTAACCACGACTTAATATATGGTATAACTCGGGGATTGTCTTTCTCCCAACAGATTAGTGGTTGAGACTCTTAGGGTCCCGTACTCCTTCCGTCGCCCGGCCCAGGACGTGGTGGGGCTGCCATTTCGATCTAGATCAGGACCCAGGACCAGGGTTTTTTTCACGACGTGTCTGTCGGATCCAAGTACCTTTTTTTATGCTATGGACGAGTTGCCTAGACTTCCTCCTTCTTGTAACTGTTGCCGCTAGTACTTGCATTGTTCAAACTATTATGAGGATCCTGCTACACGGCGAATGTTCACATATTTCTTTTTGGTATGGAAACCTAAATCTTAGCCCTTAACCCACAGCCTGAAATCCTGACTGTCCGAGGTAAGACTAGTCGCTAGCCTCATTGAGCTTTACTCGTAGCAGCTAGCCTACTCTTGAATATCGGGCTAATTATTAGTCAAAGCCTTTCTGAAGTAGGTCATATGAGCCTGCGAGCTCATCAAATTTGTTGGTGCTTGAACCTGTGCTAAGTGCTAAACATCCGAAACCCGTGCCTCTCTCCACGCTGCCCTGAACCTTAAAAAATAATCTCAGCCCCAAATATCCTGAACCTTCATCCATGAACTTCTTCTCACTCGAAGAGCCTAGGAAGCCCCGGGCCCTTTAGATCACACCCCCGCCCATTGCACGTAATTGCTGTCCGCCGCCCCGAACCTCCGGTTTATCGAGACCCCCTTTCCTGGTTCAACAGTTAGACCCTGGATCGAGGAGGCAGCCTGCAGTGCTTTATCGAAGCCGAGGGAGAGGTCACCTTCGACCGGGTTCATACGCCGGGTTGGGATCCAAAACACAGGGCCCAAACTCTTTTCGGCTTTTGGGTTCGGGGTTTGGCATCTGTTGGCAGTTTAATTGGGGGCTTGAAAGGTTTAGGGGTTTCGGTGTTTAGGGGCTTAAGGGGTTTGGGGTGTCGTGTTTGAGTACTACCATAATGTCGGGAGTTTGGTTCCAGCTTGCACGCTAAACCTTGATCTTGAGGTTCGAGGCTTTGTGGTTTCGAGTCCAGGCCCGGTTTCTGGATTCCCCATCCTTAAGCTACTTGGTAGCAAACTAGACTTATAGTGGTCATGCAGAGGATTATCGCTTCGTCCCGCAAACAAAATCTAGAATTACGAAACGCTTCAAAACAAACCCCCGGCCGCTTCCTTCTGGTCTTGACATGGCCTCTATATCCCTACGACACATGCCAGGGGTGGCAAAGCACGGGGGGCAAGGGCAAGGACCGATTGGCATGATTCGTTGCAAAGCGAGCTCAGCCAGGCCGACGCACGTCGGTGTTCGGAAATCATTACCTGCCTGCCCGCAGGACTCTATGTTGGATCGTGGTTTCCAATCTGACAGAAGAGCCTTGCTGTGAGATCCAAAGCCCAACTCCTACAGACCGCCGAAAAATTTTAATCCTAACCTATAGGTGGGAATATACCCCGGGCATCTTCCACTCCAGTAGTCTTGCTACATATTATTTGTGGGCATAGATGCTAGTCATAAACTATTGATTGTAGATATCCTGGATTGAAAGGACAGCTTGCTCAGCTGAGCAGCTGTACCCTAGCCCTAAAGCCACTCGTACTCCAAGCTTTGGGCTGCTGACCGCTTCAGTCGGATGCGACCTGCCAATGTTTCGTGCAGAGCTGGGTTAATAAGTCTTTCATGCATTTGGTTCGGTAGCCTGGCTAGGACTCTCTAGAAAGATATATTATGAAATTAAGAAGTGTCTTCTTTTCCGGGTAACTGGGGCTTAGTCTCGAAACCCTGACACCCGGGCAACGTTTCGGTCAGGTTTCATATATAGTAGAGATTTGAGGATAAAGGCCCAGCTTCTGATCTTCCTTGCTACGACTGCTAGACACCTTGTTTGTGTATACTCGTACGCCTTAAGAATAAAGCCTAACTCTGGACTTAGTACGTATACTTTCACATACCACGAAGCCTTGAAGCAGTTTGACACAACTCAGCCAACTTCTCCAATTTTAAATGACCGTCCCAGATCCCAGGCCCAGCTCTGCAATCATGCATGCAAGCTGTGTGCTTCCAGTGTACATCCTACGGACACAAAACCTCAAACCGTGTATATACGCACACATCCTAATACATGTGTCAGTCAAGAAGACAGGGAAGCCATGTATACACAAACGAATGTGGGTTTTGAGTCCTAGTGCAGGATGTACGGTTTTGTACGCTTGTGTACGGGTACGGCCTTTGTGTCCTAGAGCAGGATGTACGGTTTTGTACGCTTTTGTACGGGTATGGTTTTTGTGTCCTAAAGCAGGATGTACGGTTGTGTACGCCTGTGTACGGGTACGGGTTTTGTGTCCTAAAGCAGGATGTACGGTTTTGTACGCTTGTGTACGGGTACGGTTCTTGTGTCCTAGTGCAGGATGTACGGTTTTGTACGCCTGTGTACGGGTACGGGTTTTGTATCCTAAAGCAGGATGTACGGTTTTGTACGCTTGTGTACGGGTACGGCCTTTGTGTCCTAGAGCAGGATGTACGGTTGTGTACGCTTTTGTAGATAGTACCGGGTTGTGTGTTAACTCACGGCTTCAGCAGGTACGGTACGGGTTTCGCCTGCTAGTGCTGGGCACTTTATACCGTCGTTGCTGGGTCCTGGGCAAGATTAATATGACCATTCACTTCTGAATGATACCGACCTAATTTTCGCAGGACCTCTGCCAGATTTGCAGTAGCTGCCTCGCCTGTCGATGACCGACAGCAACTTTCCGAAGACCTGGTCTTGCTGAACTCCGACTAGACTTGCAAGTTCGAACCAAAATTGCTTGTTTCGGTTCTAGTTCAGGCATCTGGCTAGTTCGATGGAGAGGCTTCAAAACCACAATGTCTGTTTTTCTGTCCGTCTTAAGGATCTTGGCTTCAGCTCGGTGATTTGTTTGGCCTGGTTTAAACACATCCGATGCACATCTCTTTCGCGGCTTTGCACGCTTGTGTACGGGTACGGGTTTTGTGTCCTAAAGCAGGATGTACGGTTTTGTACGCTTGTGTACGGGTACGGGTTTTGTGTGCTAGTGCAGGATGTACGCTTTTGTATGCTTTTGTACGGGTACGGTTCTTGTGTCCTAGTGCAGGATGTACGGTTTTGTACGCCTGTGTACGGGTACGGGTTTTGTGTCCTAAAGCAGGATGTACGGTTTTGTACGCTTGTGTACGGGTACGGTTGTTGTGTCCTAGTGCAGGATGTACGGTTTTGTACGCTTTTGTACGGGTACGGTTTTTTGTGTCCTAGTGCAGGATGTACGGTTGCACGTATTAGGTGTTGTGAGCTATAGGAAGTACGGTGTTGTACGCCTTTGTACGGGTACCGGTTGTGTGTTCATTTACGGCTTTAGACGGGTACGGATTTCGCCTGGTAGTGCACTAGTGGTCTGCATCTATTATGCATAATTTGGAGGCTTCCTGTACGGCTGGGTGCAGAATATCGCTGCTTGGCAGATCCAGTTGCTCAAGCAGGGTCTTTTCGCATGCTGAGGTTTGATGGCTTACACTACTTTCCACGAACAGAGGCAACCGTACACAACCGTACGTATCCGTACGCCATAGTCAACGAAGAAAGAACCGTACCCGTACAAAAGCCGTACGTAACCGTACACGCTATAGTACTCGGATCTGGGCCCCAATTCCACGGATCCGATGGCAGAATCAGGACGGCTCGTACCTTATGGAAACACAAGCCACCTAGAGGTGTGGTCGATGATTTCAAGTTAAGGCGGCCACCCGACGGCGACACGGCCCGCCAAGCACAGGCCACTCACACAAAGGTTATAGTTTGTGGAGCCTTTAATATTACAGCCCCCAAAATATATTGAATCTCAAGCCCTTAAATTAACAACCTCGCCGCAGGCTGAGCTTCGAGCTGCAAAGGTGGAGATAATGGAGGCCTGTGTTTCTGAGCTGCCATATAATGTTTACACATATACATATACATATACGAGATCACATAATATCTGCTGGTACGTGACAGGCTGATCGGGGCTTGGATTCAGGTGTCGAGACTTGGCTATGAAGTCATCTCATGCCTGGCTTCGGGAGCTCGTAAGGCTTTATGTGTGCTTCTAGATTTATAGCCAAGGCTACTGCAGAGGACTCGCAAGCCACACAGCCCTGGGATGGAACACCGGCACCCGCTGCCAACGACTTCGACGATGACGACTTGGAAAAGGAGTTGGAAAGGCTTATGAGCGAAGAGGCTGGGACACATGTGCCCGGCACAACTACGTGCCCCAAATCCTGAACCTTACTTACCACAACCAAACGAAAAGGGTGTGCTGCGGTTCCTTAATTATACTAGAGGCCGATTGCAGATATACTGTGACACATGCTTTAGCTTTCTGATAGACACACAAACAGCTTAGATTCTAAACCCTATGCCCCTCTCCAAATACCCCAAAGACCGGAAACCACGAACACCAAAGTCCTAAAGCCCCGAGCCATAAAGGAGTGTAGTCAACAATCCTGAAGCTTGTAGCTTCAACTCTTATTAATAATTGCACCCTGCGATTCAATCCTGTACCCTGACCCGCCCCTCAGTACCGAAGCTAAGCAGTGGCCCGAGCATTGTCCGTCAGGACGCCGCAACTTCCGCCCAGGCTTCTGAGCCTGAAAGCAATAGCAAGATGCAGGCACTTGAACAAGAACAGGCTACGCTGAAACAACTATACGAAGAAGCTGTGGCCCGCATTGCTAAGCAGAAGCTAGAGGCCACTACGCATGGCACAGCAGCAGCAGAAGAAGAAGCCGAGAAGAAAAGAAAAGCAGCAGCAGCAGCACAGGAAGCCGAGGAGAAAAGACAAGAAGCAGCAGCAGCAGCAGCAGAAGCCGAGAAGAAAAGACAAGAAGCAGCAGCAGCAGAAGCCGAGAAGAAAAGACAAGAAGCAACAGAAGCAGAAGCCGAGAGGAAAAGACAGGCAGCAGCAGACGAAGCCGAAAAGAAAAGGCAGGAAGCAGCAGCAGCAGAAGCCGAAAAGAAAAGACAGGAAGCAGCAGCAGCAGAAGCCGAGAGGAAAAGGCTCGAAGCAGCACTAGCCGCAGAGATAGAAGCAGCTGATGCCCAGAAGAAACGCCGAGAGGAAGCACTTGCAGCAGAAGCAGCTAAGAAAGCACAAGAGGCAGCAGCAGCAGAAGCAGCAGACACCGAAAAGAAACGGCAAGCAGCTGTTGAGGATGAAATCCGAAGAATGAGGCAACGGATCCAGGAGCTGACGGGGGAGACGCCACCGACAATCGGCACGAGCAACTTCAAACGTGCACACAGCCCCACACGAGCAGCACCGAGCCGGAGCTTGGATCTATCGCCACTTTCGAAACAACTCAAACAGGAACACGAGGAGGAGGAAAGGCTCAAAAGGGAGGTTGCAAATGCTACGAAGAAGGCGAAGTTGGATGAAATCCAAAGGAAGAATGAGGCCATGCGACAAAAGCTCTTGGCCTTGGGCAGCAGTGCTTCGACAAACTCCCCGCCCGCAGCAACTCCGAACCCCAGTGCTTCGCCGGCCCCGGCCGCAACAAATGCCAACCCCGCTCCTTCGCCGACCCCGGCCGCAACACCTGCTTCGCCGATCCCACCCCCGCCTCAGGGCCCACCCCCACCTCAGGGCACTGCGGCCCCTCCGACAACGATCCCAGCAGCTGCTCCTCCCGAGACTTCGACGAGTGAACCGACTGCTGCTGATGAAGTGCCTAGACCAATCTATTATAGTACCTAAACCTAAATCCTGAAACCTTAAGTTTTTCTCTGAGGAGTATAAATATTTGTATATATATATATATATATATATAGACAGTTATATAACATCATACATTAATAAACTATTACTAGGGGTATACATGTATGTGTGTATATATATATGAGAATAATCAAACCGAAACTTTGAGCAGCCACCAAACAACATACATCTAGTGATCCGAGGCGAACACAGTGGCACGAAAAGAAGCGGCCGCAGCGATCCAGACGGTCCGCCGGCTTACGAAAAACCCTCACCGATGCACGCTGGAGATCCTTCAAGCATGGAGGACGGGTGGTGATGTGAGGAAGGATATGATCAAGGAGTACATGGCGAGTGGACAGGACGTGAACAAGGTCACGGTGGGGATCATTTTGAAGGATATGATGGTTGAGCAGCTTAGTCAATGTTTAGAATTTGTGGGCTCATTGGGCTCCCTCGTTCGTTTCATGTGCTCAGCTCAGGCAAGAAAAAAAGACAAAGCAGTCTTTGACGAGAGAACAGGTGTTCACGCACTACGCCCCCAACGAACAGAAAGCGAAGGATGCCATTGACTTTGCTGTCCAGCAAGGCCGTAAGGATCTCAGTCCAATCGAGCCACAACCCAAAAGTTGTGCATGTTGGTCTACTTAAGGCTGCCG
The DNA here is from genome assembly GCA_905221615.1 of Symbiodinium sp. CCMP2592. NCBI lineage: Eukaryota > Dinophyceae > Suessiales > Symbiodiniaceae > Symbiodinium > Symbiodinium sp. CCMP2592. Next base: position 1,072,267 of record CAJNDT010000624.1, on the reverse strand, counting down.
GGACGATCCGAACTTCCCTGCTGGTTCGGGGAACCTGCTGTACAATATCTTCACAGAGTTTTCCGAGACTGAGCTCTTCGAAAAACGTCGCGAGATCGAGGCAAGCATCAAACCACTTGCCTCCGACAACAGACCGGAAGCCAAAAAGCTGTTCTCAGAACTGCGACTTAGTGGCAATTCGTTGGCTTCGCTTCGTTCTGGTTCTCTTTCTTCGAAAAACCCTTAAACTAAAGCCCAAACCCTAGCAACAAAACCCTACATTAAAAACTCCAAACCCTAACCTGTCCGTCTGATATCCCTATTCATAAAACCATCCTCGACCCTTCCAGAATAGCTGTTTGCATACCTATCTCAGGTGCCATGAGTCTACGACAGCTACGCCTACGCCGGCTGCCATTACGGAGAGTGCTGCTGCAGGCTAATACGACTTTACGATGCCTTGATTGTTATCGGGTCGGGTGGCTTTGCAGGAGAAGCGAAAGCTTCTGCGAAGGCGACAGCCAAGGCCAAAGGGAAGGCGAAATCGAAAGCTCCGGCGGCCATGAAAACCGGAATATTCGAGTTGACAAAATGCAGAAGCAGCGATTTGAAAGAAGCCCTCCCGCGGTTCAACCGAGCCGAAACGAAAAAAAATATGGAGAAGGAGGTGCTTGCCAAGGTGGGACTTTAAACAGTGCAGCACGTACTCAGAACCCCAATTGTGGAATCGACCCCGGCAGGTCGGCCTGGTTGCACGTCTGCAACTTCAGCTTCAAGACCTCGAGGATGCCAGTGCTGTTATGGATTCGTTGTTAAAGGCCAAAACTGGGCTCGAGGAGAAGTACAAGGCCTTTGGGCTATGTCTGTATGTTCTGCATATGCACTCATCCATACATACAAGTATGTGTTATCAGATGGTGTAGCAGGCCTTAAAGAATCTCGACGAAACCGTTGACGAGGCCGAATGGCAGGAGCATCTAAAGGCCATTTCGCTGTGTACGCATATACATGTTTTCTATCCATCCCTCTCCCCTTCCAAAAGCCTAAACCTTAAACCCTGGCAGGAGGTGGCAAGGGCTTTCTTGGTGTGTGCCAGCAAAGAGGACCCTGTCTGCTGTCACATCATTCAATGGCAAAGTCTGTCCCAGTGTCGTACATACAAAGAGAAGGTGACAGAGTGAGAGTGAAAGAGAGCGAGAGAGAGATAGAGAGAGAGAGAGAGAGAAGAGAGAGAAGAGAGAGATAGAGAGAGAGAGAGAGAAAAACAAGCGAGAACCCAAAACACGCACAAATCTAAGAGAGAGAGAGAGAGAGAGAGAGAAGGAGAGACAGATAGAGATATAAATAGATAGAGAGATGGCGAGGGAGTGAGAGACACATAGCAACCATATGTTAGGAGCTTGAAGAAATACGACTCGTGGCAGTGTGAATGTGTTCTACCTGCAATCGCATCCGCAACTGCAGGAGTTTGCTTTGGGTGTGGCCAAGGTGCATGCAAACAAGAAGGCATGAGTGAAGTTGGCCCCACTGCTGCATGTGCTGTGCCACGGACCGAGACGTTGCAATCCCTAGTCACGGTACATGCTAGCTTCCATATGAAGTGCAGGGTTTCGCTCGGCCCGACATGCAGCTGGATCTTTATCAGCTAGCAATATGGCTGGCTTTTGTGATTGATTCTGGGATGGGCACTTGATGTACTGTGAGCTACACACATGTACCACTGACAAACCGATGAACCTTCGGATGCTGTGTCCAACAAAGTCGTGCTTCCCGGGAACTTCGTGCACCATATGCACTCGGTTTTTGATGCTGGCTGCAGCAGTTAACACAATATCCGGGCATGATTAAGAGCCAACCTGTAAATGCTCTGGTCTATCCGCAGCAAACTAGCAGCTAGCAGCTACTTGATGGTTTTTGATCATGCTAGAAGGATAAGCTGGGCTTACGAGGCACTTGCTCTACATACCGCTTCTATATAGTCTGCATTCCCGCACCTATATATGTGTCTATGTGTGCTTGTTGCCCACCAGCTTTATCCAAGCTAGCTCGTGCTGGTTTTTGAACAAGTGAGCTGTGAATTGGGAAGAGGCACGGGCTGCTAGGAGCTAGAACACAATCATGATCGCAAGATTTGTGACTCAGCCTGCTGCCCACCGGTTTCCAGCACGCTGCGACTCCTCCGTCGGACGGAGACGAAAGATCATCTCAGGTTTTTGCTTGCACATGAGCTCATTTGGTTCTGTTGAATCCTTGCACTCGTTGGTGCTCTCTCACTGCCTCGGTCTCCCTCTCTCTCTGTCTCTTTCTCTCTCTCTCTCTCTCTCTCTCTCTCTCTCTCTCGATCTCCTCTCTCCCCTCTCCACTCTCTTCTCTCCGTGTCTTCCTCTGGCTTTTACAAGCTTAGAAGCACAGCTCCCCACGCAGGCCTCGACGTCCCGGCACCCGAGCCGAAGAGGACTCCTTCCGACCTGCCGTAAGCTTCACATTACATAAGCCGTAAAACTAATGACCTTTCACCCCATATATATAGGGAACAGCTTAAATCCTGAACCCTGAACTTGTCATTCCGACCTGACTTGTGAGATATTAATTCATTGTTAATTCGTCGTGAGTAATTCGTTTCTTTGATGTCGGCTCGTTAATTTGGTGCTTGGTTTCGTTGAAGCGTTGTCTCGGACTGATACTGTACAAACGGCATAGAGGCCCGCATCGCTAGCCTCGTTGCCCGTGGACCGACCTACCACACAAGTCCGGATGAACCCTGAACCCGCTAGCTAGGTTAAAATGCACCGCCCTATCGCAGGAAACGTCCAGCTCCGAGGCGGCGAGACTTACAACGACGATTGGATGCGAAAAATGCTGCTGCATCGAGCTCTCCTGTAACCCTGGACAAGCTTTATGTGCCCCAGCAAGAAGCACTGCCGTACAGGCTGCAGAGTCTGGCGAATGCATCTCTATCGAATACTGCTGTCGCTGCTCTACAAAAAAAGAATGCTGATGTGAACTGGATAAGCGACTTGTGTTCAGCCGCTGAAACCGAAAGCGGCAACAACATGCACTGGATCACCAAGAAGCTGGCTGGGAGGAGGACAGAGAAGCGATTCCACGAGTTTTTCGCACGATCGTTACCAAAGGTATCGAAAATCAAGCTGCCGCTGCTGGTGTCGAAGAAGAAGAAACTTGTGGTTGAGAAACCATGCAGAGACTTGTTCAAACTTCCATCGTCGAACGTTCATGCTCTTGTAGTTTTCCGCACAACCTTCCTTAACCAACTTAAGGTATCGTTCTTCCGAGCTCCTACATGTCGTGGTTGGAGAAGCGGCCTTGGTTATTGCAAGCCATCTGCTTTGGTTCTTCTACGCCGCAAGATCGCGAGCTGCTGCTTGGTTTGTAAGTCAGGATCAGGTGCACTAGGCTAGTTTGCAGGAGCTACTTCGCTTCTGACAGATACGAGCAGCTCAGGTTGAGCAGCACTTTGCAGAACGGCGACGTTGGCTACACTGGAGGTCTTGTACCCTACCTCGAAATTACCCTAAGCCCTTAATTCTAAATAAAAGGGTTCTTATCACGACAGGGCCTGATGATCTCCCATTTCGTCTGCACGGCGATGAGGGTCCTGGCCAAAAGTCCAAGAACGTGCTTGTTATCAATATGTCATTTCCTTATACTCATTCGGGTGAGCCTTGTTGGCAATGAAGCTGTTGTGTCCGCTTGTTTGATCATGCAATTCGCTCGTGCTCACCTAGGACACTTTGAAGACTCGCCTGTGCCTCGCATGCCTTACTGGTCAAACGGTTCTCACTCGGGCGATGCAAAAGAACAAGAAGATCGGCACGCAATTCCCCGCGACCTTGGATGTTCTTATGAGCTTCCTCAAAGATGATTTGAAGAAAGTGTGCCTAGACCGGGTTATTCTGTGCTAAGTTTTCTGGCCCATAAGACCACTTATTGATGTCGAGTCTCCAGGAGATTCAAACTTGATGGCATATCTTCCAGAAAGCTATGCTATATGGGATTGGCTGGGGACCAGAAGTGGTTCCAACAGATCCTGCATTTGCCTGTGCCTCAGACGGGTACATCGTTTTTCTCAATGCTAGTTCATCCCTGGCTCAGTCCTCGACACTGGAAGGGGAACGGCGAGGCCAATGGAAACAGGCCCGGACATGCTCTCGTTCGGCTTTGAGGGTCTGTGGGGTAAATGTGCTTTTTCGAGGTTATTTGTTAGGCTTCAGGTACCCAACTAGGAAGTGGGGGGATGATATTTTAAGTAGGCAGGTCTACACATAATCCTTATGTAGCCTAAAGCCCGAACCGAACCCTCACTCCTAAATACTTGGAAGTGCCGAGCTAGATCTGTGTGCAGGATGTGCATGCAGTGCCAGCATCTAGGAAAGCATCTGGGTCCAAATATTGCGAAGCCGTGCGACCTTAACTCATCCCAGGCTTTCCTCCACGATAGATTTGATGGATGGTGCAACATTCTTATCTATGGGGTCCGGGCACTACCTGAACTTCTTCGGAGATTCTCCTTGGGAGCTTTGTGGTCGCGAAAAAAATACAGAGGCTTGTCTGCCAGAGGCAAACATTTTTTGATCGTAACAAGTTCAACTGAGGACTTCTTGCAAGAGCTCTGGACTGCCCAAAGGGGGCACGGAATCCCTGCACTCTGCGACTTCGATGGCTTCGACAGCAAGCTGATCCACTTCGACACATTACATGTGTGCTACAGGGGTTTTGGGCCAGACTTTACCGCTTCAGTCATGCTGGACCTTTTTCTGGGAAACGGAGGCTTGACAAAAGCTCACACTCTTGCCTCTACATGGGCGAAAGCCCAAGGCCTCGAACTTGCTTGCGACGACTTCAATCTAAATGCAGATGAGAAGTACGCTTTCCTTAATGCTAAGGGTGCAGACATCAAAGTCATATGTTTATGGCTTGTTCCTGGAGCTGACAGCAACTGTTTTTAAGCGCTTTTTTTTGTCGAATAGTCTACCGGTAACCACCCTTACCCCGGCCTGTACCCTGTATACTCTAAAACCAGAGCCCTAAGCCTTAATAATACATACAGGCCTGAATTTCTGCATAGCTACAGAAGCCCAGGCAGTATTGGTTCCGGTGGCTACGAAAACCTGGGCAGATAAGGAGAAAGCTGCAGTGCTGAATCTGAGACATGACTTCACAGTTTCGGAATTCAGATAAAGGCAAGTGCCATGCCTTTAAGCTTGGATCCAAGGACCGTCCGGTCATTGGCTCGGCTGATCAAACTCATGGATGCTTATCTCTACGTATTCCCACCGTCTGCTGTTGCAAAAGCAAAGAAGCTGGTTCGCCGTTTTTTGGTGGGCTACGTTTACCTGGCATATGATGCTTTTTGTGCCGGCAAACGCCGGTACAAGCTGAGACCAAAGATTCTTGCTCTGCATTAAACACATTGCAACATAATATGTTTATGGCTTGGAAATGAAACGTCCCTGCAAATCAGGCTGCACACCTGGTTTCATATGTTCGCCGACTTGCACAAGCTGCCCATAAACCCTCGACTTATGTCTTGTTTCGGTGATGAAGACTTCGTTCGCCGGCTTTGCTCCATAGATTCTTGGCTGAAGTACGTGGAGAGACAAATATACAGTACGGAGCATCACGAGCATCGTACTACTGTACATTTTTCAAAGAAGCGGGGACCGATCTGAGGCCAGTGGATGCCATGCTGCGGCTGTGCATAGTACAGCGGTTAAGCGATATCTGGCAGCTGCAGTGCCACACTGGCTCAAGAAGTTCGGCGACAGCTGAAAATCGTGAGGGAGGGGCGGGAGGGACATCGAGAATCGCACCGGGCCTGCCGAAACCAGAACCCGAAACCTTTAATCCCAAAGCCCAAGGTCTGTGGAACCTGAGCTAAAGCCTCACCCTAAGCCTTGCACCCTAACGCTAGAAGCCCTCAACCCTAAGCTTGTGGCTCAAACGGCTCAAAAATTGGCTCAAACTGGCTCAAGCATGTGCTTTGTATCTATCAAAACTGAAGTTTCACCTATTACGAGATCTGTCTGGCGGATCTTTGAGTCTGAACCACCTGAAAACGACATCTGTCTCGAGGTTTGCCTTGCAAAGATATCAGAATAAGAGTTTTCTGCAATAAAACCTACGGTTCTTCAAATAGCTTCCAAGTGGCACTCGTCAACACAATGTCCTTTTCACCAAAATGATGCCGGTCACCTTTTTTTTTGGTCCCCGTATCTCCTCCGGGATGGCAGTGCTCATGGCGATTGCCTCTGCCTCTGGCATTGAGCGCGCTACGGAAGATTGTTTACGTGAGGACCAGAAGACAGGGAACCTTGACTCTCCTGTCTCGATGCAAACAAAGATACCAGATGTGGATTTGCTGGTGAAGGGACAGCTACCAAAATCTGCGTCAGTGTACACATGAAGACTCGGTTCTTCATTGTGACATACAGAGGCTGTTAAGCACAGGTCTACTGTGCCGTTAAGATAGCTTATTGCCCTAAACAAAACCTTATCTTCCCATCGGGTCCATCGCGTGACCTTGGTTGCAAGTCTTCCAGTAATGAAGTAAAGATCTTGCCTCGATAGTCGCGCCAGCCACAGCATCTTCATCAGAATGCGTGCGGCTACACCGCTAAGCTCTCCTTCTACAGCTAGATCCTCATCGGATATACTAGCTTCTGAGAGACAAGGCGTAGGTACTTTGCGCAACTTCTTTTGCTCTAAACCAGACAACTCCAAGTACAACTCAACTACCTGTTCGGCATAAGCACGCATGTCAAGAGTAACAGTCGTATGACTCGGACTGCGGTGAATCGTGTGATTTCTGCCAAGAACCCTGGCCCCATCTTCAATCTTGGTTTCCGGCTCAATCTTGATTAATTTGCGTAGCTGATCCCAGAATCTCTGGTGTAGATCTGCCTTCCCGGCAAGACTCAAATCATCAACGTAAATATTCAAGACTAGGAGCTCACCCTGAAACCAAAACAACCAATTTGAAGGATGTCCTGGGACCTCTTCGCCTCCTATCGACCGTAATTTCTCTGCAAGATGTTCTTGCCATAACTTTCCGGCAAGTGGATGCCCGTATAGGCTCCGCATCAGCTTTACGGCAATTTTGGCGTTTGGATCAAACTTCTCCTTCATCTCTGTGGTCCAGAGTTCGTAAGGCAAAATAACCCACGTGTCTTCTTCGAGCTTTGCTTGAAGAAATGCTTGGATCGCGTCACTAAAAGTAAGGGTTGAACCTTTTCTACACCCAAACCCAAACGTCATGTTTAGCGACGTAAGCGCTGTGGGCGATGTCGCTGTGTCATCAAACAAGACGATGTTATGTGATGCGTCCGTTACATAGTCACCACGATACACGATTCTACCTTTCCACTTTTGTTGGTGTGGTTCCAACTCTATATGCTTAACACCACACAAGGTAAGCAACTCTGCCACTTTAATCTTTCGATTCTGGGCTCTTGCTTGACTCCGAAGACTAGTCAGAAGGATAGCTGAGGAATCATCCCAGGTGTTGTTGGCCCTGAGTCCGTCAGCCTCCTTTTGTACTGCCTGTAAGCCCCTCGGGTCTTGCATCCAAACCTTTCGTGGCAAGTTTTGAGTTACCATACCATATGCACCTGTCATGTGCGGCACGCTTTTGAATGCATGCGATGGAAAGAGAGCCTCTGCAACAACTTTGGCAAACTTGATCGGACTTGCATCCTCACATGCTTGATGTGCGTTGCTACAGTGCTCATGCGCATGACTGCCGTCGCACTGGTACTGAGACAGGTACTGTATGAGGTTCAGACTATTGGTCGAAACACACAGTGGACGATGCTTGGGTTAATGGTCACCCTCAAAACCGAGCATACACCCATCGAATGATACACGCTTCAGGCAATTGGTTGACTCAAAATCTTTCCAAAGCTTGTGATTCCACGCATACGCTTTCTGGGGTCCTTCTACGGCTATCCTGCCATGATTGTCAAGACAGGTTTGCAACAGCGGCAATGTTTGACGCAAAGAATCCTCTATTCCCTTGCGATGTGCTTTATGCTTGCCTTTGTGATGTTCTACAAAGGATAAGTTAACCCAAAGGTCAGAACCCTTTAGATGTTGAAGCTGTCCCAAAACCTGATCAACATGATCTTTGTTTGTCGGGTCAACTACATCGGAGGATAACTTTCTGCACTTAGCGCCTATCTCACTGACGGCTTGTGCAACCTTTGAATCCACATGGCCAGCATACTCTAACAGTACGTTCATGCCTGGCATTTCTGTCAATGTTGCAATGCGCCTCGCGTGATTCATCACGGAGTGCCGTTCAAGGAACGTATCAATGTCATCAACAATCTTACCAACAGCACCCTGCTCAACATGTTCAGCACTCGCGGCCTCTTCATGTGATCCCCCTGGATCTGCATTCTCCGTGGCTCGGGAGCCAACTGGATCAGCAGGTGCTACAGGTGGTGTCTTAGGAGCCTTGGCAATTCTGTCGGCGCGAATCAATGCATTGAATCTAGCTCTACAAAGCGGCGTATGTTTGGTTGATTCGAATTCGCATCCTCGGCACCCCGGTGTGGCACCGAATTTGAAAACTCTATCCATGGTAATATACTCGTTGTGCGTCCGTGGCGTGGTCACGCCATCAATCGCAGCAAACGGTATGTCTAAAGGTTGAATGTCATCTAGCTTTGGCTGATCAAAGTTTGCTAACGCAGTTTCGGCAGCACCCTTCAAAGGAAGTTGTGGTGGCTGTTTGTCGTCAACCCAAACCTCCTCGGTAGGAACAGCTATGGGGAGTGCATAACCGGGAGTGCGATTCTTGATCTTTTGGTAATCGAGAACAAACAACACCCCTTTAAAGCTCTTTGGGCCCGAATCGTATCTAAACCCAGCGAACAAACCCGGATTCGTTGAAGGAGCTATCTTATCCCTCAACGTAGGGTCAACACGATAATGCACGAGCTGTCCCAACAGAAGCTTACGTCCAGTGAACTCCGTGCCAACTGCGAGGCAGTGGCGAGTCTGATCTTTGCCAGCAGCAATGTGCTTTGCAGATAACATTGTAGCCGCGTAGTCTACACTTAACGGCCATAAGTCCGGAACGACCTCGAAACCAGCACCTAAGTGCGTAGCTCTCGCGATCTCTTCAATGGTTCGAATGTCTCGTTCAAGCTGTGAATTATGGGGAAAACGATTTTCAAGCGTACCCTCATGTATGAAGCCCAAACGCTTACATGCAGCCAGAATCTCAGCTGCTTGATCGGATTTGCACATGACGGTTGTTCGATCATCATATGCTGGGCCTAAGAACAACAGAAGGTTTCGTGAAACCGAATCCGTGTCCCTTTTTGCAATCGGATATGCTCTAATCCACCCTGAAAACTCATCGCGCACTACTTGGACTGCATTTTCTTTGCCGTCCTTAAGCTTTCTTACAATGATGAAGTCAGTGGCGATTCGTTCCCCAAATTGCGTCACCTCGGGCAGCATCCCTCGGTCTGCGAGTGGGTCCGCGCGTTTCGATGTGACTCGCTTGCGATACATTCTACTCCTTTGGCATGTGGGGCATGCCGGGTTCTTTGGAAAATGGGACAATCTATGCTCAAGACTCTGCGCTTCTTTTACAAGACTCCGATGCCTAGAAAGCCCATCCTCTTCGCCTGACTCTCTTTCTGAATCTGCCAACTCGCCATCACCTGGTGGCTTTGCCGGTGGCGGTAACGGTGGCGGCGGCACTGGTTGATCGGGATGTTCTTCGGGAGCCTTTGGTTCCTCTACTTCTACGGTCGGATCGGGATCCCTAGATCCTGCGGCTGTTGAGCTAGGGACTCCGGGATCATAGAAGATTTCACGTGACTCCGAATCAAAAGTGATTTGTTTTGAAGTCTTTGACGAACGGGCTGAGTCATGCATCAACTTCTTCTGGGCCGGCATAGCGAACTGAACTTCTTCGGAAAAGATTGGTACATTACCTTCAACCCTAGATGCCTTATGAATCCGTGTGTTATCAGCTGCTAACTGTATTGCGTCCTGGGGCGCAAAATACGGTAATTCACCTGGCATCCAAATGAAGGCGTAACCTTGAGTGACGAGCTCGCCCATACTCCGAACAGTGGGGCAACTATTCAGCACGTAGCTTTTGTGATGCCCAAAGATAGCTCCAACAGTGTTGAAGGTGCTATTGCTTTCAGTCCTACCGTTACCCGTTTCAAATGATACTGGCTCATCTTCGTGACATACTAGGTCATCAGGATAAACACCCTGAGCCCTCAACGACCCAAAAGAGGTCAAGCTGCGACCTGCACCCGAATCCGCTATCCAGTCAAGCTTATAGCTATAACCCGAAGCCCTTTGAACCCCGGCTGGCAACGAAAGACTGGCAGGCGCTGCGAGGGATTGCGATGTCCAAGCTTCATGTGCAATCGCAGAAAAGTCAGGACAGACAAAGGTGGCAAGTGTAGCAAGCGCTTTGCAAACGGCGTTGAAGCCGATACGCAACAGGCTATGGCGGGAATCACGAGTGGCGGATTTGCCAACACGTGTTGCACTTCCGATAGCTCTCCCTGCGGCCGTTGTTGGGAGTAGCAAGGCTACCGCGGCTGATGAAGTAGAAGCTCCTTTGGGCTTCCCGTTCCCCCCTGTCTCATGTGAGAATGGACAGTCTTTGCCTCGGTTGCATGTTCCTTTTGGGAAGAACACACATGGTACGGTAGCTTTAGCCTTAGCGCTTGCATCCGCCTTTGGCGGGGGACCCTTTGGATCGCCTTTCCCCTTTCCTTTACCTTTGCCTTTATCCTCACCGGATCCATCACCCTTGGCTCCACCCTTAGCCTTAGCCTTGGATTTAGCCTTAGCCTTACCTTTTGGTGTCCCTTTGGGAGGCTTTCCGGGCGCTGCTGGAACGGCGGTGTCCTTTGCGGGAACTGCTGTTGCAATCGACTTTGCCTTTGCATTAGCATCCTGACCTTTAGGCTTTGCCGTGGCCTTATTCCCTTTTCCCTCGGTTTCTCTAAGCATTGCTTCCCTAAAGTCTCGCTCGTTGGCGTCTTCACGCAGCTCTGCGAGGTGATCTGAGAATTGCTCCCAGAGCCATCCGAACGTCCTCCTACGGGAAGTTGGGGAGGAATCCTTAACTTTGTCAATGATCCGTTGCATTCCCCTTGAACTCTTAATCTTAGCGTAAAACCACGAAAACAAAGTCGCGTCAGACGGCCAGTGCTCAGGGGCTATCCCATTCAGAATGTATTCGACTCTTTCCTTAAAAGTCTGCATCTGATTGTATGAGAATCCGTCCAACGTTACAGCCAACAATGTTTGCTTTGTGACCGTAGCACCTCTCACCCGATCTACGCGAAACCTGCGCGAAAGCATTGCTATCATCGCTCGACCAGATGGTAAAACTCCATGTGCATGCGCCCTCTCAATGTACGCCTGCACTTCAAGCCCGAACTCCCCTTTCATATACCTCGAATCCGAAATCTGCGATGCAAGGTATGAGTCTAACCGTGGGAGCTGATCAGGATTGTTCTGAAGCTGTGCAATCTCGCGGTTTGTCACCTCAGTTCTAATGCATACCTGCAGCCATCTAAGAATCCTGGCTTGACCCGTGCGATCAATGGCAGAGTACTGCGTCAGCAGCGCGTTGCGCCACGATCGGAAACCCACACTATCCTTTGGAAGCTGTGGCATCTTCAAGTCTTTAAGATCCTTATACTTATAAGTAGCTGCTTCATAGTCCTCTTCCTCATTTCCATCATGAGGCTGATCATCAGCACCACCATCATAACCCCGATCATTGTTACCAGCGGCTCGCGGCTCAACAATGGGATCATCATCAACCTGTTCTTCTTCTTCACCCTCCTCGGGATCTCCTATGTTGAAGATCTCAGGCTCAGGAGGCGGTGGCGGGCCCTCGGCCCAGCGATGGGTGTGATGGCAGGCGCAAAACCCGCACCAATCCCGATACCTTTACTTGTAGCCTGTCCCGCTAAAGGTCTTAGGCTAGAGAATGGTGTCGTGAACACAGGTGATGCATTTGCATTCGATGATGGCGTTGCCGACCTCTCACATGCATAAGCCGATGGACGATTGGCAAGTGATGATGAGGACCGTGCCCAAGCATCAAAGAAGTTCGTTGGTGCTTGTCGTTCGCATGCATAAGGTGGGGGACTGGATAAGTACGGGGCTTTAGCAGCTTTGCCAAGTGGAATCCCCGAAACCGAATAATCCGAATCCTTCTTATGATCCCTGCGCCCCTTCGCCTTTGGTGAATTTCCGGCGGACGAGGACAACACTGCATCTTTAAGCTCATTCATGGTTTGTCCAACATGTGATGCCATGGCCTTAAGCGCTTCAGTAATCTCCGCGCCATTTTGGGTTTGGGTAATCTGAGGTACACTCGTATTCACAGCACCGGCCTTAACTTCCGCTACGATGCTTTGCAACGTCGCAATCTGACTGTAAAGCTCCTGCTGTTGACGAGCTAACATCTCGTTTTGTTGCTTCAAGCTAGCAATGGTCTCATTTGCGATAGCCAGTTGCCTCGAAGCTTCAACGGAAACCTCCGAAACCATAGCTTGCGCCTGTTGCTCAATGGCCTGAACCCGTGTTTGGGCTTGCTTGCTCATGTTGGCGGCGATAGCCTGGACCTGATCCTGAGCTTGTTGTTGAACCTCGGAAGCATATGCTACTGCCTGGCTTTCAACAATCTGGGCTTGCGCCAATGCCTGGGAATGGACCTGAGGGTCAACCCCTTGTACAATGACACCCAACTGCTGATGCTTATGCAGATGAACCTCCTGTGATGGTGGTCCAAACGTCACTGGATTACCGGAAGGCGTTGGCATCTTAGGCTTTGCAACCTCGCACGCATACATGTGCTTTGGTTTTGGGGCGGTTTTGTTCCTATGGTAGGGACTAGAAGCCCTCGAAGGCCTATTTGAGGATGATGCAGCAACAATCCTACCCTCGGATGCGGTTCTACTCGCACTCCTGGGTGAGCTCTCGCTCCCGCTACTTTGTTTAGTTGCGGTTACGACCGATAACCCGAATGATACATCCGGTGCCTGCACAGCAGCTGCAGCTTCGTCGGAGGCAGAAGTGGAAGAGATCTGCAGGGGATCCGTCTCCAAAACATGTGAAGACGCCATTGTTACCACTGTGGGTGGCAGAATGCCAACACCACAATGTTCGGTTTGCAATTGTTTTCGGTTCTCGGGCCAATGGGAAACCACACTAGGGTGCAGAACTAAGCAAAATGCCGCAGCACCTAACAAGCGTGGGAAGGCGGAATGCCGACGTCACAAACCCGAAAGAATGAACCTTAAGACCCGAATCACAATCCAATGAATCCAGACCCGAATCACAATCCAATGAATCCACCCCGGGTGCAGCACAAAGCAAAATGCCGCAGCACACAACGAAGAGGAAGTTAGGACTGATAACGTGGCACCAGATTTTCTTTTAGAGAACGCCCTGATCAGTCAGAAGCTGGTGCAGATCTCGGCGCTCGCGGGCAGCCATATGAATACCGCGCCACCCGTATGCATTAAAGCGGTCAAAGTCTCGTACGATATCCTCCCGATCGTCAACATGTGTGATCGTTCGAAAAGACGCGCCGGAGCCATTAATCGCCGCCCAAAGTGCATTGAGTTTTCCGCCCTTTCCGACGGCACGCGGTGTAAAGAGGCACAATACCGTGATGCCACGCGCCCGAGCCATTTGGTCAGTCTCCCTGAATGTAACCTCCTTAAATCGCTGCGTTTCCGTCTTCGACAAGATTGCCATCAAAATATCAGGCCGGCTCGCGCACGAGGAGAAAACACGGGAAGTGACCTCAAGGCTCTTGTCTGCCACACCATGCCAATCCAGCGTCAGAACATGATCAGCAGCAGATCGCCTGCGGAACTCTGCAATTGCATCGTCGAGAGCAAAATGCTCAACCCAAATGGCGCCCGCTGCAGGAGCAGGATCAACGAAAGGAGCAGCTGCGGGAGCAGGATCAGAGGAAGAGGCAGCGGCAGAAGATTCCTGTTTGGCATTGTAATTCTCCCATTCCGATGTAGTCCAAGAATTAACCGAGACCTCAACAACCGGATCAACACTACGAGGAAGGAAAGACTCAGAAATTGTTGGGAATTCTCGGGTCAAATCTTCTCCCTCTAGGTCCTGTGGCGGCTTTGGCCGCTTCTTGGGGCGAACTACCAGGTAGCCCCCTTCTGGAGCCTCCCGTCCTGCAGATGGAGGGATTGGCGTTCTAATCCCCAAGTGCTTGGGCCTAGAAGGTGGAGGAACCGGCGTTCTAATACCACTTATTCTGGGTCTAGACCTTGGGGGCTTCGGAGTAGGAGGCAAGTTGGCCGAGGCACTAGCAGGAGGTCTCGGCGTCTCTGGGACCTCATCCAAAAGATCCACGACATCCACTACGGCGCCCGGTGCATTAGACTCCTCAATATCGGCGTCCGGTGCATTAGGTTCCTCGTGGATATCGTCGCCCGGAGCACTAAGCTCCTCAAGATCGTCGTCGTCCGGTGCATTAAGCTCCTCACGATCGTCGTCGCGCCCTGATGCATCAGCATAGTCGCTAGGATCGTCTTGCAAAAGCGGCACCGACTGACCAAAGAGAAAGCCTGGCTCCTCAATCTCAGCAATTCGCCTGCACACTACAATGAGGAGATCTGATGCCTGTGGAGTCTCCAACGTGTGTAGGTGCTGCTTGAAGATGTTGAGAGTGGTTATGGCCAATCCTTTCCTTCTCCTATTCTTAATTTTTCCTCCTCCAGATAGCCCATTGAATATCTCAAGAGATTGTTGCAGCCTCTCGTCATCGGCAATGGCCGGCGAGAGGGCGAGACTCCGCTGAGATGTGGGATCCATTCCCAAAGACACTATGCAATCCCAAAGCCGTTACAGTGGCTTTCAATCAACCTTCCCCCGTGCCGTTAGAATGGCTCTAAAGGTGAACGGATGTGTGTGCGAACTGCCTTAGCTCGACTTCACAGCCTTAACGGTTCCTCGGATGACTAATAACCGGAAAAACCGTCACCAACCACACTAACAAGCAATCCGAGCCAGCACAGAGGTGATGCACAATCGTCTTTGATGCCGAATCCTGAATCTTTGATTTCAGTGCTCGGGCAATGGTGCTTTGTTGATTGTTGCTCCTGTGGCGGGATGCCAACAGGAGGGCAATAACCCAGTCAACCACAAGTCCTCAACCTAAAGGGAGAACCGCGGGACTGTAGGATGTGCCTTCGATGTTGTTTGGGACGATGGCGGTGATGGGAAACCGTTTGCAACCCTTCACAAAACCCGTCACACCACAAAGCCCTAGGCCTTCCTAAACCGTGAACGGGTATCGGAAGAGGTGTATGGGTACTCGCCGCAATCCTTGATTGGATAATTCGCAAGTCCACTCAATTGCTCAAGCAGACACGAGTTGGGAATTCAGGCCAAGGGGTTCAGATTAAGTCCACCGGTGGCGAGATGCCAACGCGGCGACCCAAGGACACCCTTACCTGTTGCAATGCAGCAGCCTCGACGCAGCAGGCGGAGGCAAGCGCGAATGCAGCCTTTTGGTTATGGGTAGTATCTCGGGATTCCCCAATCGATGTAATCGTCTGCGTATCGAAATTGGGTTACCCTATGTATTTGATGCAATCGGTACAAGAAGAAGGATGTGCGATACCACGATTCAATGGACCTGCGAACAATCCTTCGCCAGCGCGTTCTAGTCCTGTTCCACCTCCTACGATTCTCAAGGTAAGTGGGGAAGAACGTCTCAAGTACCCAAAGTCTTATGCTATAGTAAAGATCCACAAACCAGTCGTGCAGAGTTTCACACACAGTCGGATGCCCGTCTGCTCTGGGCATACACGGTGACTAAGGTGGTGCCTGAGGCCAAGGGGAGGGTCCACGAAGCGGAAACCACGGGACAGGTACCTCCTCAAGTCTACGACTAAACCACCTACGAAGTGTGAGAAGTTCTTGAATCCTTAGTCTGGCTTGCCTGTAAACCCTTTTCCTTAGGGCCCTTGCAAGTCTAGTCCAAAGATTCAGCGGATGACTGACAAGTGCGTGTGTTATCTGTCGCACGCGCAGCTGTTGTATGAATCTAACCCAGTGATTGAAGTGCGTAATGTTTGCAAATATGGAACTCAACCCGGTGGCTTGGCTCTAGCTCTACGCGGGGAGTGTCAGTACAAGGCAGGACAGCGAATGCCCTACACAATGCGATTTCGCTCTCTACACCAAAGGACGGTGGAGAAATATGCACGGCTATGGCTCAGGTAGAGGCTCTAGTTCACCTAGCCACAACACAAACGAAACTCTCAAAGCTGAGGCTGTTAACCAGAAGAACACAAGAGACACAAGTGTTCTAGCAAGGAACAGCAACAAGTACAGCAATCGCACTTGTTTTCCTTGAGCCAAATGTTCGGTTGATGAGTCTTCGTTCTGTCCTAACCTGACACTTGTAGTTACACTAGGAAACATGCCCGGGGTACGTGTTTTCTCAACTGGCAAGTTTCTGTCAATTTCAGCTGCTAAGTTCGGAAGGCACTCAGGCTGAACAACTCCGGTATAGTTTCGAGAGCTACACATCTCACAGGGCCTCCCGCTCCAATCTCAAGTCAACAACCCTGGAACCCCAAAGCAACAAAATCCTGGCCTCGACCCAGGAACCGAAAGCTAAACCTCGGCACCTTAAAATCCTCAACTCAGAAAACTACCGTTGTAAACAGCCTGATATAGGGGCTTTCATGATTAGAATAGGGGTTTGGGTGATCTTACAGCATAGTTGGCTATCATCGGGAACACTAAGGGATAGTATTGGTACTTATTCCGACCCCCATCTTAAATCCCAAATCCTGTCCCTGACCTCTTCTCCACGACCTGCGCGGCAGGCATTCACGAAGTCTTCCTGCAGGTACAGGTTGCTGAGGTCTGACATCTGAAGCTCGCGGCTTGAATGTGGTGGGTTACGGGTTAGGGGGTTTGAAGCGTTTCATACGACTCATACGGGCCGTGAAACCCTGAGCTCCAGAACTCCGTCGGAAATGCTATGCAAGGACCCTGTTGAAAACCTAGGAAGCATGATCCTAAACCCTGAACCTGACAGCTCCACAAAACCTATAGCCAAAAGTCTTCATGGGGGCAGCCAAGACTCTAATTCCTAAACCCTTCGAAGTCCTGATTTGGCGCCGCTTCAGGGGCTGAGGGGTTTGTACCGTCTCGGATCGCTTCGGCTTTGCTTGCGGCTGTTCTCAGAGCCTACTTGGAGGGTCGGGGGACTTAGCAAGTAGGGAATAAAATAGTTGCGGAGTTCCTGAGCCCGCAGAAAGTGTACACTTTCAGTTTTATAGTCCCAGAAAGTGTAAAGTGTATTCACTCAGCTACTAAGATGAGTAGACTTGTAAGTGCCTTAAAAGGGACTCCAATTGGGGCTATGACCCCCGGCCCTCCAAGTAGACCGCCATGGTGTTTAAGTTTAGGGAGTTTGGGTCGATGCTGAAGGGGGTTTGGAGGGATTGGGCTTAGGGTTTAGGGTTTAGGCTTCAGTGTTTAGGGCTTAAAGAGTTTACCCTGAGGGTCCATGGGACAAAGTATAGACTTCTATACTTTGGCTGCAAAGTACCAATATAGTATCTACTTCAAGGCGAATGTATATACTATTTGGGTACATGGACCCTTAGGGTTAGGCATAAGCCACTCTTCCCATGTCTAGCAAGTCGGCAAACATGCAGCGCAGCATTTGGGATCCCGGCATGCTGCTTGCGCCACGACCTTAGGGGAGAGCGCGCTTCGGTGTCTCCTTACCCTAGGGATCTAAGGACTCATATATTAAGGCTTTTGGGCCCAAAGACCGTACTATATATGGCTTTTGGGCTATTTTGATCCCTAGGGTTATAGTCTGCATTGTAGGTTTTTTTTGGAGATACCCTAATTGGATCCTAAATATAGAACTGGCAGAAGCAAAAACAAAAGGAACTACTTTATAGCGACTATAGGTAAGCCCCCACATAAGCCTAACCTTAATTCACTTCAAACCGTCGGGGTTTGAGAACATTCGGATGGCTGCGAAAACACTGAATCCGAAGCCACGCTCAGACCCTATACTAGAAGCCTCAAAAGCCCTCGGTGGGTCAGATACCCTCTAGGTCACAATTTGAAACCTCCTGAAGCCCTAAAGCTAACATGTGCAGACTCAACCTTGCTGCTTTGAGGCTTGGGCCTCAATTCGTGAAACGTCGGTTTGAGTAGTTTGAGGATAGAACATAGGGGCATGTCTGAGTGTGTCGAGCAGAAGAGCTGTTGGTGCCCACCTGATATGTGAAGAGAGCACGACCGAACTGGATTGACAACGAACGCGCACCTTCTCGACTTCTAGACTATGGGACCGGAGCAAACGAGAAATGGTACAAAACTGGGGCTCCAGAACAGGCCTTTGTTTGGAACAGCCCCCAATATTAATACAACGACATAATTATGCTACAGGGCCCTACTTTGGTACAAACGGGGGCTTGATTGCTGGACCTAATACTACAGGGGTCGGAATAACTAGCACATGATAGAACGCCTTTTTTGTCCCGACACATCGCTTTACTATATTCAATCCACCCAAAACTAATTATTGAGGCCCCTGCGGCACTTACACTAATCAATTCTTAAGGCCTCGAAATTCCTTCCATTTCTGTCGGCACAGAATTTTTGTATTTGTAGCTCCGGCTTAGGGCGTAGGGTGTTTGGTTTTGGGAATGTTTAGGATGAAGGTGGTCTACAGACGGCTATTGTAGTAGGTACACCCCAAACCCTAAACCCCTATAAACGCTAAACCCTAGACCCAAGTCCGGGACGACTTCTCCTTCGCTTTCGCCATGTCTTTCTTCACTTCCTTCGCCTGCAGCCGGGTGTTTAGCGCTTCTGGCCCAAAAATCTACACACAGACTATCGTAAGGACCCCGACATTCCACGATGCTCGTTTTGGAGTTTCTGCCGGGGTTGAGGCTCAAACGTTTAGGTATTTACGTGATGTACGAGGGTCCAGTGCAAGGAACGAACGAAACATAAAAACATATAAGCAAACACCCAAACACAGACACAGGCACAGGCACACAGACACAGACGCAGACATAGACGCAGACACAAACACAAACACACACACACACGCACACAAACACAAACACACAAACACACACACACACAAACACAAACACACACACACACACACAAAACAAAACACACACACACACGCGCGGGGACAAAGAGTACTGTGAAAACTCTAGGGAGGCTAAAAACTAATGTTTGCGAAATTCTGCTCGCATGGCACTCTTTTGATGCTTGTTGCCTCGGCGCTGATCCCCCTGGCCTTCACGTCTGTACTTGGAGGATCATGGGACTTAGGAAGTAGGGTTGTAAGTACCTTAGTCGGGGTTTTAAGTAGATATATCTCTATATAACTATAGTTACCTTACTTATAGCCCTACTTACTAAGTCCCATGGTCCTCTAAGTAGCCGCCCTCTGTGTGATCATCCCTTGCTCTGACGCAGCTCGGCTCAGTTGCACAGCTGTCCTGGAGCTCGTCCCTCGATTGTGGTGCGGTACTCAGAAGACCATGGGACTTAGTAAGTAGGGTTATCAGTAAGGTAACTATTTGAGATATATCTACTTATAACCCCAATTAAGGTACTTAGACTTATAACCCTACTTACTAAGTCCCATGATCCACCAAGTAGAGCCGGGCTGTGCCATCGGCCAAGGTCACGTCTTGTTCTTGACACACTCGATTTCCGACTTCACCCACTGTTCAACCATGGTCTCATCCTCCGCCCGTACTACGAATGCCTTAGCCTAATACAGGGGCCTTAATAATTAGAATAAGGTTTTGAGGCCCCCTACTATATAATCATAATAAGGAACCCCTATAAAATAGTATAGGTAATTATTAAGGCCCCTATATTAAAGGCTCGGCAGTCGCCACCGAGGAATGTCAGCGCTCCCCCTGACGCCCGGAGGATCTTGCTTTTCGCGGGCAGTCTTCGTGGCGTCCGCGTTGGGGTGCAGGCTATGGCTGGAGCATGACCCCTGATAATCGGCGATGTGGGTGCTAGTGCCAGCATGGCATTTAGGGGTGAGAGTTCGAGGTTTGAAGATTCAGGCGCTAGGTGAAGACATCGGGACTGGCTAAGGAGGCTGTCGCAACTTGAAACCCACAAGTCTCTAAGCCCAAAGCCCGAAACTCTAATCCGCAGGAACCCGCAGAAACTCAGGCATTGGCGCCGGGTTCAAGCTTTGTTTGCGCCATGCTGGGTTAGAGTACTCCTCCTTTCTCGTATTTGCACTCACATGCTAGCTATTACTGTTTATGACTATGTTGTTGAGACAAGCGTTCGCCACTAAAATTAGTCTCTCCTAGCTCAAACTAGGGGGCGGTGGTTCTAGAAAATCCTAAACCCTAAACCCTAAACCGTCCTAGCCGCCCTAGCCTAAAGAACACATTCGAACTGCAGATCTCCTGAGGCACCATCATCAGCCCGAACCCGAAGACCCGAACCTAAAACCCGACGTCAAGCCGCCAGCCCTGGAATATATGGGCTTTATTAGGGTTTAGGGTTTATAGGGTTTAGGGAACAGGGTGTTGGGGCATATAATAACTATCAATGTAAACACAACAACCCAAAACCGTTCTGCAAACCTTGCTGCGAACTCCGCACTTGGAGGTTCATGGGTAGCTAGTAACGGGGTTATACGTATGGTGACTGTGTCTTAAATTACCACCCATATCAGGGGACTTGGAACCTCACTCATAACTGCCCGTGAACCTCCAAGCATGGCTCCTTACAACTGAAGCCACCCACAACCGTCAGCTAAAGGTTCAGGGTTCGTAAACAAGGCCCTAGACTCCACGAGCAAGTTTCCGAACCACTGAACTCCAACTGGGACCGCTACATCATAAAACTAACTCAAACTGTGAACTCCTGCACCTAGGACACTGGTAGACTCTAAACCCTGTAGGTGCAAGGGACCGTAAACCCTCAACCCAACCGGCAAAGGCGGGTTGCGTGTCTATGGCGTTCAGGAGGATCTGACTTCACAACTCTGGCACCAAGCTGCTCTGTCTTTCACGCGCTTCTCATACATGTCGCGGCTAACCTGATGACACATGGCTGTCTTCTTCCAGTGATGTGTCGCTACTTGTCTGTATTGGGGCTCGATGTATGGGTTGTGCTTCAGTGCGGCCTGCTATGGGCTGAGCTGTTTTCCGCCTCGCCGGAAAATCCTTGATGGTGGCAATGGACTAAACAACGACGAACTCGGAACCGATGATGTGCTGAGAAACAGGGAAGTTTGGCCCCTTCGTTCAGCAAAGGAGTTCGAGGGCAAACAAGCAGATCCCCCTTCCTTCGTGTCAAAATACTATCGAGGCTCATTACGTCTGCTTAGCGTACATGGGTGCATGAGAACGTAGCTGTAGCTGACAGGAGCATGAACACTAATTTGATCCAGGCAGGCACTCCCTCGCTACCGGCCCTGAACTCTAGATCTTAAACATATAGTATATACATTGGCCTGAAAGTAATCCCCATACAGGTACATTGGGGCCAATGTACGTACTATATTGGTACATGGACCCTTAGGGAACCCCAAACCGTAAAACCCCCTAAACCCTAAACCCTATACCCTGAACCCTAAACCGACCCTAAACCCTAAACCCTAAACCCTAAGCCGACCCTAAACCCTAAACCCTAAACCGACCCTAAACCCTAAACCCTACACCGCGCCGTAAGCCCTTAAAGCTCCCCCTTTCTGCAGCCCTGCGGCAAAAGCCGAACCGCCTCCGGTTCGCTGGGCCTTGGCATCGAAAACCTTGGCACCTTCGCAGGGGGAGGCCTGGGTCTTAAACCCTAAACACTAAACCCTAAACCCCTAAACCCTGTCTTAGTTAGGAGCTTGGGATTTTGGGGTCTTGGTTCGCAGGTTGGGATTTTGGGGTCTGGGCTTTGAGCTTGAGGGTTTGGGGTTCAAGGTTTGGTGTTTGTTGATAACGGGCTTCGTCGGGTGGCGAACTCGCACTCCTTCCCATTGGGGCTTTCTAGAACACTTTGGGAGCAAAGTAAGGTACCCATAATCTTCGGAAACTCTAAACCCTAAACCCTTTTATAGAACCCTTATAGATCCCTTTAAAGGAACCCTTAAAGGAGCCCAAAGTAAGGTACCCATAATCTTCGGAAAACTCCCATGTTCTTGCTGGGTGCTCGGAGAAACTGGACGTCTTCTGTGGGACCTTCTGCTTCTTGGCTACAGGTTAGGTTTAGGGTTTAGGGTTTAGGGTTCAGGGTTTAGGGTTTAGGGTTTAGGGTTCAGGGTTTAGGGTTTAGGGTTTAGGGTTTAGGGTTTAGGGTTTAGGGTTCAGGGTTTAGGGTTTAGGATTTTAGTTACCTTGAGCCGGAATAACCTACCTTTTAAGGACTTATATAAGGAAACCATAATAAGGAACCCTAAAAAGGTAGGTTATTCCGGCTTCAGGTAGGGTTTAGGGTTCAGGGTTTAAGGTACTCATGTCTCACCTTTTGTCTCCATTGTAGTTCCTTTTTGGGGTTACCTTTTCGGATCCTTAATAGAAAAATTGGTTAAACCAAAACAAGACCAACAGTTCAGACTATAGGCAGGGTATGCAAAGCAAGCTGACAAGTCGCCGCAGACCTCTGAGTGTGTGGTCTGAGTGTGTGTGTGTGTGTGTGTGTGTGTGTGTGTGTGTGTGTGTGTGTGTTTCTGAGGAGGCATCTTCACAGAGGGTTTTGCAATGTATATACGAGAATGCTGGGGATGCAGAGGGCCGCAGGCTTACCATCGGAGCTGCGGCCAACGAAGACCTCCGATGGTAAGTGTGAAAACGTACCTGCCGAATACACCCAAATCTCTTCTGAAGATTTCCTGTGGAGATTCTGAATGTAAGCTTTGTATGCCTGTTTGAAGAGTGCACAATTCGAAGCGTGAAGAGAGATGACGACAAAACAACCAGCTCAGACTGGGTGTGTGTGTGTGTGTGTGTGTGTGTGTGTGTGTGTGTGTGTGTGTGTGTGTGTGTGTGTGTGTGTGTGTGTGTGTGTGTGTGTGGGTGGGGAGGCGGGGCACCAGGCTTTGTATGCAAAGACCCGGGGTGCAGTGTCTGGGGAAGTTGGTGCCACAGGGTCTTGGCTTGGTAACCCGAGGCCTAAAGGAATGTCAACGTCCCCGCAAGGCTTGCCTTTCGGGAGGTTGGTGCGAGGACCATGCGCGAAGTACCCAAAAACCTGACGCAAGCCTTCAGTGCCGAATGCCGAACCTCTGGGTTGTAGGGTTGAGGGTTGTAGGGTGTAGGACTTCGGGCGTTAGTGCTTGCGGTGTGGGGATGCTGCCCCTCCTCCTGCAATAAGCACTCCAGCGAATCCCGTGCAAGTCGAGGCACTCAGAGTTACCATCGCGAAACCCTACAAACCCTTATAGACCCCTTTAAAGGAGCCCGAGGGACCCTATAGTAGCCCTTATAGTAACCCTTATAGACCCCTTTCAAAAAACCTGTAGCGGAGTTCAATAACCGGAAGAAAAAATTTCGCGCTTTAACAGAGGCCTGTGGGTCTAGATTTAGTCTCCATTGTAGTTCCTTTCTTTGGTTTAACCAGTTCTAGATTAAGGATCCTAAAAGGTAATCCCAACAAGGAGCTACAATGGAGACTACAGGTACGGTATTTAGGGCCTGTAGAGCTTGGCGTTTCAGGGTGGAATGGGCCGTTTCGCAAGCCCACGCCAGCATTGTTCAGCATAGATTTTCTTCCGCTTGTCGAACCCAGCAGTATATCAAGTTCTGAACCATAACAGCCTTCGAATAATTACCTGCTATGTTTAGAGTTTAGGGGTGAGGATTCGTCCCAAGGAGTTTCAATTTTGAAAACCTGTATAATTCTGAAGCCCCGCACGGGGACATCAAAATCGTGGGCCTGTCTGCGTGACCTCACCGTCCAAACCTTTCGGCCGCGCATTCTTGAGGTTGCCGCAGATGTTCTGATCGAGGTGAGCCGGTTTAGGGTTGATATGGGGATCAGTAAGGTATATATATATATATATATATATATATATATAAGTATATATATATATATATATATACATATATATATATATATGTACAGTTACCGGTTCTTTAGTGCGAATCAGGAACCCGTCTGCTTCATGGACCCTTAAACACGCCCTGAACAAAAACTACCCACGAGCCGCCTTTAATATGCTGTCTATGTACTAAACTCGACAGCGGCTGTATTTATACTGCAGCACCTGCAAACGCTGCATCTCTGAAACCCCTAGACCGAAGCACTCACTGCAACCACCCGAACCTTCAACGAATCTTCCCCACACAAAGAGCTCTGGCTCCGGGGGTATACTGGTGCGTAGTTATAGTAAGGAGCCCTAAGGAAGACTCGTGGTCATTATTGGCTATGCTATAACTAGTACAACCATATTGTGCTTCAGGTTGGTGTTTACTGGGTTTTTTGTAAGGAACCTGATTTAACTTACCGTTACGGGCATCTACAGTAGATAATAATGCCTTATCACTCTCCCGAGCAAGAAGTTAGTTCAAGGAGTGATGGGTTCAAGGAGCTGAAACTTACACTTTCCGGCACAAGGCAAGAGACTTGTGCTTTAGGGCCTTCATAACTAGAATTGGGCTCTTTTGAGGGTTCCTAACAAACAGGCTTGCTATAAAGTTTGAACACTATCCCTCATTGCTTTGTAGGGGCCTTAACCAGTATAGAATAGTTAAGTGTTTGCTTGTTGTTGGAGGGGCAGCTTATTATGGTCGTATACGAAATTTTAGCAAGGAACCCCGCGTTTGGGTCCTTGTGTGATATACACGCACTAGGGTTACATACTCGATAGGAGCCGTACTACTACTGCCTGTATCCCCAAACCCTATAACACAGTAGGTTATGTTAATTTTGGGGTCTAACCCCTAAAACAAAAAGTATTGTGATCCCAAGATAATTATTCAGCCCCGTATAAAACCCTCAAGCTTTCCCCTTTGCAGTACAGGGCTTGTTGAGGGTCTGGAGGTCCAGGGTGCACCTTGCGCGCCTTCAAAACGTACCCACATGCACATATAGATCTATGAATGTGTGTGTATATATATATATATATGATACTATGTTACTTTATATTATATTATCCTGTATTATATTATTAAATATATTTTATCATATTGTAGTATACTATACTATACTATGTTATATTATATAGTATGTATACATGCATGTATATGTGTATATGCACATGTATACAAATAACAACTTGAATCTTGAATGTATGGTCAATATACAATATAAACAAATCTGTATAAATAAGCATATATATATATATATATATATATATATATACACGCATGCAAAATCACTGCATGGTCGTAAGAAGGACCCCTATTGTGACAGGCTGCAGGGCTGAGATGGGGTTCCAAGAACTAACTAAACCTTATTGTGGTGGCACGCTTCATGTTAAAATTTGGGGTACGATGACTTCGTGGAGCTTTTATTAGTTCAGAACAGTTAAGAAACGCGCCGGCCTCGAGATTTAAGGGTTTCTTCGGTTGGGTTCGGAGCTCCTCGCAAAGCCCTTTAAGCCCGTAAACCTGCTGAAACCCTGCACCATTTGACTCCAATTACTCCCAAGCATGAACCTAAATCCTAACCTCTAAACCCTAAGCAGATCTCCGAAACTTAAACAGCTTTCTCGATCTCTCTTGGCTCCTGGTGCTTCTCGATGCGCTCCTCGCTAAAGAAACGGCCGCAGTAGATGCAGCGCATTCCTAGGTTCCGAGACTGTGTTGCAGCAATCATTTATGACCGCAAATGGCCACCTCCAGAAGAAGGGGTTCTTTAAACAGACGTTTCCCATTAATATTCTGTCACAGGCAGCAGCTTGTAGCAGCAAGGACTGGTATTACAAAGGCACACAACTGACAGCAACCCAAGGATTCAAGTGCAATCTGTGGGGACTAGTATCAGGACTTGCAACCGGCCACGTGCATCTTATATCGTGTCAGTAAGCCTCTTACGCTTTGTATGACTGAGAGGTTGGAGAATGTACTATTTCTGAAAGATCATGACAAGGTGCTGCACCTGGAGCTCACGTAAAAAGACTTGAGAAACTCAGAATCTCAGGGTGAATGGAGTAAGGAGATAGGAAAGGCAGACAGGATCATTTGAATCCAAGATGCGGCCATCCTCCAGCCGTTCTGGTTCCTCAGAGCTTGGCACTTCGGAGGGATCGACGCTTGAATTGCAGAACACGGAAGTAAACCCTACACTAGGATGCCCAGTAACCTAGGAATAGAAAGGGCTCCCTTTTTGGTATTGGGTAACCTTATAAGGAACCTAGGACTACAAAAAATTAAGGGAATATGGGTACTACTGGGATCCTAGTAAACTTCTAAACCTTAGCCCTGCATAACCCCCGCACCGTGTAAGCCTTCTAGGCTTGCCCTTACGGGTGCGCCAAAGGCTCTGACAATGCTAGGCACGACTTTGCTCTACGCCACGCCCTAAACCCTTCCGCTCGGTCGCAAGCTGCGCACGATTTAGGGTTTGGGGGTTTCGGGTTCGCATTTCGGCAAAGCAAATCCCGCACAGGATCCTACGAGAGGAGATCCAACGCCCCAAACCCTCGACTACAAGCCAAACACAGCACTCCGTGCTGAATCCTAGACTGATATGGGTAGTTGTCAAAATGATGGTCTCTTCTTGGGTACCCTGAATATTAGGTGCCGTACTATATTCAGGACCCAAAAAAGGACCATGATATTTGACAACTACCCATATGGGAGCTTCAGAAACCTAGAGTACTTGGTGTCGCGATGCTGGCTGATATCAAGGATCCTACCTAGGATACCCAGTAACCTAAGAATAAAAAGGCCTCTCTTTTTGGTATTGGGTAACTTTATAAGGAACCTAGGACTACAAAAAGGGAATAAGGGTACTACTGGGCATCCTCGTGCATCAATTAGAAGGGTCTCCACCCTGTAATAGTGACCATAAGGATTATGTAGGGTTATATTAGGGCCCTATTATATTCCTATATTTATACCACTATTACAGGGTGGGGGCAGCTTCTAATGTATCAAGTAATATCCGACCGAAGATCAAAACCACCCAACAACAATCAGAAATAAACGACACGAAGCATGCCGACAAAATCCTCAGCCCTAGGAGCTACGGGTTAAGGGATGCTGGTCGAAATGTTGATTTTTATGGGTGTCTCAGTCTCCGACACCAATATTCCCAACACGGATCTGTGTAGCTGAGCCTCCGACATGTACACCTTACAAAAACCGTATGTAGGCAATAGAGCTCAATAAGCGCTCAAACACCCAAATAAACCCCTACACCCTAACTAATTTGCTTAACTCTAGATCTCTAGATAAGCCCAAAACCCTCAGCCCAAAACCCTTAAAGGAAAGCCTAAAACCCTAAACCCTAAAACCATAAACCCTAAAACCCTAAAACCCGAAACCCTAAACCCCAAAACCCTAAAACCCTAAACCCCAAAACCCTAAACCCCAAAACCCTAAACCCTAAAACCCTAAACCCTAACGGTTCCCTCATCGAGGCAAGTTGCGTACTGTCCGGGGCCCGTAGCAGCTCTGGGTTCATTGGACGGCCTGTGCGAGCGTCTCTCAGGGCGCGCGGTTCTCAAACCCCTGGCCCTAAACCATGTGTTTATACATATATATAGTAATATATATATATATATATAACTAACCCTAAACGCTAAAACCCTAAACCCTAAACCCTTATAAATCCTAATATAATATATTCTCTAAGCCAAACTAGAAAGAGGATCTCCCACAATAGTGTGGTACTTATGTAGGACCCTGCATGAGGCCCATGAGCAGTCATGAGGTGCGGGGGTGAAGCCGGAGCCCCGCTCCAAAAGGTTTAGGTTTAGAGTTTACTGTAGGGGTTTAGGGGTTTAGGGGGTTTAGGGTCTAGGAAACCGAGAAAAAGAGTGAGTTGGAGCTGAGGGTAGCAGGAAATAAGTGATCGATTGCTTGTAGCCAGTACCTACAGGGTCCATTGCAGTACCTTCTTTTGTATAGTCACAGTTATAATTAAGATCCTGTGAGATAGCCCCTTTAAAAAAGGAACAACTCAAGAACATGGGCAGACCTTACTTGCGAGACCCTCGGACAGTCTAAACTCCAACCCTAAACCCTAAACCCCTTAAACGGCTGCTAGTTAGGTGAGGCACGGAGGAAAAAGCTGAAACCTGAAACTTGCTAAAACCTCAAACCTGCTAGGGCCGTCTTGGTAAATCCCTAAAACCTTGGCAAACCCCTACTCCCCTAAACCCTAAAAGTTAAAGCCTAAACCCTTAATCCTAAAAGTTAAAAGGCCTTCGGCCACCACCCCCACCGCCACCACCGCCAGGGCCACGGGAGTCCGCCCGACCGCCGCCACCGCCACCGCCTCCACCTCCTCGGCCCGTGAATTCTTGAAGGGTGTGGGGTTCAAACTTATATATATATATATGTGTATATATATACTCGTATCTACATACATAAATAAATAAATATATATATATATATATATATATATATATATATATACACTTCTTATTTATAGGAGCCTTCAAATCTGGCATGCGGCTTGGGGGGTGTATAATACGATAACAATAAGGAGGAATAGTATTGCTAGTGATCCAGGCTTCTATAGTACCCGGTTTAAAGGTCCAGGGGTTTGTGGTCGGAGTCTACATGAAACAAGATTATCGCCTAGGCAATGGCCCGACTTATCACTACAGCGGGTGATCCTGAAAGTGTGGGCTCGTGGCTTTAAGGTTCAGGGTTTGCTTTTGCTTACGAGCTGCATGTTTTATGACTTCAGCTGGGGTGTGCAAATGAATCCGTCGGATGGGTAGTGAGTCTGGCCTCGCTGTCAACACCGAGGCTATACATGCAAGACGAACACGCAGAGACTTAGACTCAACCCGTTCTCTTGGCTTGCGGAAGAGAAGCGTGACCTTGGCCGCTTTAAATTTGTTCTTCATCGGACCTGGAATACGTGTCAAAGGCTGCCGAATCCGCCCAGCGAGCAGCACGATGACTCCAAGCGACAGCATGTCCCATCCTGTACACCCGATTCTCGCGGCCAGTTGCTCGTCCCAGGTATGCTGAGCTTGCGCCTCTTTTGCCTGACTAGGCGAGCCTCCCATGACTCATAGTGTCCACTGTGCAGCACCTTTAGCGCAGCGATGAGTAGCATTGCATCTCAGCGAAAATCCAGCCAAAACGCTGAGGTGGTCCTAAACAAAGACGTACAACGTCGTTGATAACTGGGATTGGGATGCACAGAGGCCGGAGTATCTGCGCGCTCTTCTTACAAACCCTATACAGACACTCAGACGAAATCAACCTACGACATGTTTAGACAGCGGTAACTGATCTTCTATGCGAAGGAGAACATGCCAAGAGCATGAGGTCGCAACAGAGAGATGGTCATCAGGATTGGTGTTTCAGCTTCAAGAATATGTCTCTGATTTCATTGTTGCTGGTTAGGACTTAGCATACACGGTTGAGGGTTTGGAGCTACTTTTGAAGGTCTTAAGTTCGGAACGTTTAGTCATGACCTCCGCGCTGGTCAGTGCTACTTGCTTATAGCCGCTCTGGGGCATGACCTGGCGCAGTTGGACATTCTTACCTATAGTCTAGAGTCTCCATTGCAGAACCTTTTTCTGGTTGAAGCAAGGTTTATATTAAGGATCCTAAAAGGTAACCCCAAAAAGGAACTACAATGGAGACTATAGCCCCAACATTAAATCCTTTATGGTAGCCCTTGTAGACCCCTTCAAAGGAACCCTGTTCAAATTATTAAGGCCCATATATAGGCAGATGGGACATTCTTACTTTTCCCAAACGGTCCTATGTAGCGATATACTAGAATGTAGGGTTTCCATAATTAGGAATTACGATTATGACTTAGGGAAGTATCCCTCATAACAATACATAGGGCCCTTTAGGGTTTTTAAGGCCAGTATGGTGCAAAGAAAGCAGGGGGGAGCGAAGGAGCTCGCGACCGGTCGGACCCTGGGGTTGCCCCTACCCAGAGCTCCATATGGGAAGGATCATGGGACTAAGTAACGAGGGTTATGATTAGGGTAACTATATTTATAGCTACTTAAAACCCGAACTAAGGTACTTAAAACCTTACTTACTAAGTCCCATGATGCTCCAAGTATGGGAGTGTCCGACAATGGGGTACCTTACGCTGGGGTCTCTATAATAAGGGTCCTACTTTTGGGGGTACTAGATTGGGGTCCCCTATTTTCGGAACTCACATATATACTACGATTATGGGCTTAGGCCCGCCTAAAATCATGATTAGGATGGTCTTTTGGGGCCTGATTCCATAATGGCAGTGTATATGGACCGTCTTGGTAAATCAAAACACCGAACCGCCAATGCCAAAACCTAACCCGAAGCAAGGAATCCCACACCCTGACACCCTTGACCTCAAAACTAGTAGAACACAAAATCTCAAGCCGTTGAGCCTATAAGCCAGATAAACCCAGTGCCAACTCTTAAGACCGAAACTTGCAGCCAGGCTTCCGCTAGGTCCTTTGCACTTCGGGCAGTTCCTTTGGCATGACAGTTTTGAGAAAAGGTCTATAGCTTTTGGATCTTCGGGTTAGACGCTTAGGGCTTAGATGTTGCTTGGGTTCTAGCATTGAGTGCTTGGTGGCCGAGGGTCTTGGTGTCCCTTTGGTGCTTTCGGCATGTTTGGGATGAGTTGGTGGCTTTGGTTTGGGAACTCTGATTCAGTTTTTTTTTTGAACGCCTTTTTCCGCCTAGCAGTTAAGGTCGGCCGAATCCGCAGGAGGGTTTAGGGTTCAGGGTTTACATAGGCCTACATTTATGTGTGTGTGCGCACTGTCCATTCAGAATAGGAACTTTGCAAGTACATCACATTTCATGTTCTCATTTAACCCGTTTCAAAGTTAAAGATGCAAGCCATGTAGACGTTAAACTCGTTTAGCCTTTATGTTGTTAGTATCATACACGTCATAATCAATGTTAGCTACATGTACATGAAATTTAACGTGCCGTTGCATTACATTCGCCTCGGCCCCGGCCGAAGCGGTCAGAGGTTTCTGTACGGATTCCCACGAATTATTCCCCGGGTTCAAGGCCTATGGCAGGCTTTCGGGTTCTTGCTTTCCGAAATAATGCACGCGCTTGAAGCACAGCCGGGCCGAGGCGGACGACGCAAAGCGCTTAAAAGTCTACTACTACTACTACTACTACTACTACTACTACTACTACTACTACTACTACTACTACTACTACTACTACTACTACTACATTCATGCGCCATTCAAGCGGCTTTTGCCTATTGTGTATACATTTGTCTACATCGATGAGGAACTGCACGGTAGCCCTGCCACAAGCTACGCTACACAACGCAAATGCTCATGGGCTGTCAGGTAACCTCCTTTGGGACCAAGAAAGCACCTGAACAACCATCAGGCTGCGATATCCCGTAATCCCCTCTTTAAGTAAGCCAATGACGAAAAGTTTATGTTTGGGTGCTTGTTTGGTTCCTGGACAGTTACACAGCTCTTCTCAGGACTCCCTTATGACCGTACCCATGAACCTTCGAGCATCTCCGTGACACCCAGCAGCAAGATCTCTACGTTTGGTCAAAGTTGCTCGGTTTAGGGCTTAGCGGTTTACCCAGAGGCCCCATAGTAGTTCCTTTTGGGATTATCTTACAGGATTCTATATATAATCCCGAAAAAAGAACTGCTTTGTGGCCTTTGTTTAGAAATTAGTAAAGGGAAGTCCGAATGCAAATCTTCCAAGCCCGACGCCCAGGGGGGCGAAACCCTGAACCCGCCTAACATAGGGGCCGCAATACACCTAAGCTACCTCTTCTGCTGCCGTCCGGATGCCATTACAGTGAACCCCAGAAAGTTGGAACATTGATTTAGGATGATAAGTGTTAGGATTCCCCATACTTTACCGTAAAGGCATGTAGTGTTTTATAAAACACTACAATTTCGGATGATAAGTGTTAGGAGTCCCCATACTTTACCCTAAAGGCATGAGGATAATGATGTTCCAACTTTCTGGGGTCTACTGTATACAAGGGAAAACGTTTGAATACTGTTGCGACCACTCAGATCATTCTTCAGACCTCTACACTCACCCATGCAAACCCGGTTTAGGGTTTAGGGTTTAGCGTGGGTTTAGGGCGTAGGGTTTAGGGTTGTTCTTCTACCGAGGCTCTGGATGTGCTTCGGGAGATCCAGCTGCGATACTTCGATCTTGCAATAGGGGCAGTTGACGATCCTGCAGCGTACGGCGATCGCAGCCTTACCCGAAAGCCCCACAAAGAACTCAAAGCCCTGGCACTACAAAACTGAAACCCGAAACCTACATCGTATAAACCCCACGAAACATACCCTAAACCCTAAACCCTAAACCCTAAACCCTAAACCCTGAACCCTAAACCCTGAACCCTAAACCCTAAACCCTAAACCCTAGACCCTAGGTCCAAAGCCCGAAAGCCTTTCTCTACCTCCTCCACCGGCGTCACGCTCTGAGGGTACCTATCATCTTCATTGTAGTTCCTTCTTGGGGATTACCTTTTAGGATCCTTAGTATATATATATATATGTGGCTAAACCAAAACAAGGAACTACATATATGGTTAAACCAAAACAAGGAACTACCATGGAAACCAGAGGCAGGTGTAAAGGCTCCCGACTGTCCAACGCAAAGAGCTGAGAGGATGCCCGTGAAGTGTTGCAAGAACAGTAGGCTTCTAAGATACGGGAAAGGCGACGAAGCAACAAGCGTCGAGTCGACTTCTGTCGTGGCTTCAGTAGTTCGTAGACTGATAAGACCCACATTACCGTCACGAAGGTACATACCCAGAGCCAGGTATCCAAATCAAGGACACCAGGTGACAGAGTCTGGAAGAACCACTGCACTGCAATACCGGGCCGAGGCACTCTCTCCCGGTATAGTTTCCGAAAAAACTATTCCGGCCCCTAAGTACTCCCTAACCCTTGAACCCAAAATCCTGAACAGTACAGCCAAACACAACCCATATACTTGGAGGTTCATGGGCATTTAGAAGTAGGGATATAAGTATACGGTAACTATACTTATAACCCATATTCGGGGCTTTATAACCCCACATATAACTACCCCTGAACCTCTATAGGGAACTCCAGAAAGTTGGAATATGGTTTCATGGTAGGATACCCTATAATTAACCATACAAGGGTTAGGAGAATCATATTCCAACTTTCTGGCTTTTACCTTAAGTAAACTTAAACTCGAACCCTCCCAGGCCCCACGACCGCACCGGGAACGCCTTGTAGCTCTCCTTTTCTCGCACTGCTTCGTGTGAAAAGGCAGAGATGCCTATGGGCTTTAGGGTTTAGGGTTTAGGGTTTAGGGGTTTAGGGTTTAGGGGTTTAGAGGTTTAGGGTTTAGGGGTTTAGGGGGCATCAAAGAGCTTGGCAAAAAATGACAAAAACACTTGCAATCGCAGCTATTAAGAATAACAAGCAGAAGAGGGGCCGGAAGAAAACGAACAGCCTTCCCTACTTACAGCGCCTAATACCGCTCTAAAGCAACTTGACCAGCTCAGATGGTCTCTATAAAACAGGTGGTTAGGGAAAGTTCCTCTGGGTTGTAGAGAAGGAAGTGACACTTTAGAGTGGATACTTCAGATGCCACTGCTTAAAATCTGCGATCATATATATATATATATATATATATATACACAAATAATTATATATATATATATATACACACACACACTGCAGTATTACTGTAGACGCATTACTCTGGTCCTATAGCCCTCATTACAGCATTGTCAGCGTAGCGTTAAAGTATGCCTTTAGTACTTGTATACAAGCATTGTAGTATAAGTATGATAGCAGCTACATGTATGACTAACATATCTGTGTTGTCTATGGGGTTGTTGACAATATGCTAGTTAAGCATCTTCTTTTGTATTCTGACCACCAGTAATACTGATGTTAGCATTGGTTGCTTATCACTATTGTTATTCTAACTAGGCATAGAACTACTATTACTATTATTATAGTAAGAACTGGTAATACTAATGGCATTGGTACTATGATTAGGTATGCTTGAAAGCTTAATTGAGTTTAAAAACTATAGGCAACAGTTTCGGGGTTTAGGGTTTAGCGTTTATGGTTGATCGGAAGCCCGACAACTAGCTAGGGCAACTAGCTCCGGATTTAGCAAGCCTGAAGTTAGACGGAATAATTTTCGCCGTTTTTTAAGGATTGAAGGAACCAAAGATGAACAACTATTCCTAAGTACCCCTGAGTTGATATTAGCAGTACCAGCGGCAAGCGCAGGAGAAGGAGCAGCGGAAGCAGCAGGGTCGCAGGGTCGGCAGCAAGGCAATCACTAGTGACCAAAACACTTAAACATTGTTGTGTATTACGAGTATAAGCATGCATTTATGTGTGTGTATATATATATGTGTATACATATGTATACAAATATGTAAATGTGTAGATTATACTAATATAACTGAAAATATAAGTACGAGTCTAGTTACATTAATTGTGTTGCTCGTACTGGCAGGTTTCTTACAGGAGTGCGCAGCGAAATTTATGCAGTTTAAGGTAACTCGAAAAGGTACAAGTACTGAACGTTACAATAACGTGTACAGTGGCCGTGACGCTGATCCTGATCACGATGTCACCAAGAGAAGCCCAGCAACCGGGTTCCTACGAAACGAGAAATGGCAGAAGCCCGAGATGTAGTACTAGGCATAGTGACGTTAGCCCTCCCCAGCAACTGGGTTTAGGGTTTGGGGTGTAGGGTTTAGTCACCCTAAACCCTAACCCCTAACCCCCTGAAAGGCACCGGGAAGAACTTCTCGTTGCAGAGCGGGCAGGGAACTGCTCGCGATTCTGGGCCCGGCATGGCTGGCACTGGCAGAGTATCGAAGTGAAATCCAGGGATTAGGGGTTAGGGTTTAGGGATTAGGGTTTAAGGATTAGGGTTTAGGGCTTCAAGGCTGGGGCTTTCAGAGGGATCGGTCGACGGCTTAGGGTTGGGGCTTGGGGTCTGTGGGCTTAGAGCGTAGTGACGGATGCATGGTGCGTGTTGTTGCACGAGCTAACAGCATCAAGGGCATCGCTATGATGGCTACTAGTGCATTACCAATCACAAGAAATCCTAGTGACACAAATCTTCTAGTGGGTGCTGCCTGTAACCTGCTTATACTATCAGCTATCATAACCGCATCCTACACCCTGAATCCTCTAGCTGCATCCTGCTCTGCATTCACTTCCCTCACCAGCACTGCAATCCCAACTGAGCCAAACAAGTGTCCGAAAGTCTCGCTGTCGTCATCATGAAGGGTATTCAGTTTAGGGTTTAGGGTATTGCACCATGTCAGGCAATACCCGTGCTCTCAAGCATTTCGGGTGACTGTCGGCCATTTTGGGGGCCCTACTGCAAGCCCCAAGCATCTATATCCTGCGAAGCCAGTCACCACAGATGCTGAAGCTTGGTGTGACCGTCCATCGTAGACCCTAAACCCTGAACTGTAGGATTTACCTTATGTAACCCCGAATAACCCACGTCTTTAAGGACTGATATAAAAGAAATCATAATAAGGAACCCTAGAAGGGTAGGTTCTTTATAGGGTCCAGGTAGGACTTAGATTACTATTCTTCAACAATCCAGGCTTTAGGGCTTACCTCGGCTTGAAGTTGTAACCCTCGCGGTTGGGGCTTAGGCTCTTTAGGGGATTGTGGATTAGGGTTTAGGGGTTGGGTTTATGGTCCGGTGCCTTCCTTCCCGGTCAAACCTGTCGGTTCTACTCAACAACTTACGCCAACAGCTGCAGGCTGGCTTGATGAAGCCAAGATTTAGAAGGTTTATAAAGTTGGAACACTAATGTAGGATGCATTGTGCTGGAATCCCCTATACTTTACCTTGAATGCATCAATCCTACTGTTGGGCCCTTACATCCTGAAGCCTAAGTCTGGGGTGCCTGGTTGCAGGCTTTTTCGAGCCCAGCAACACTTTGATCCACGCGCCATGTCCCCGTCCGAATGTCTGAGATCTCAGCATTGTGACGCAGGCTTTTGTTTAAAGTGTAATGACTCTTTCTCCGCTGACACAGGCTTTAGGGCTTCAGAATCTAGGATACCCAGTAACCTAAGAATAAAAAGGCCTCTCTTTTTGGTATTGGGTACCTTTATAAGCAACCTAGGACTACCAAAAGGGAACAAGGGTACTACTGGGCATCCTAGGAATGACACTGCATTACTGGGCAAAGGTTTGCATTCAGAGCTTGGGAGTCGAGATCTCGGCATGTGTGGAGCTGCCCTCTGTTTGCGGCTATGCAGGCTTGAATAACTGAGAGGCCTCCAGAGGAAATGCACAAAACCCCAAGCACCAAAGCCTAAATCCTATAAGCCCTACCTGGACCCTATAAGACCTTCCCTGTGTAGGGCTCCTTGTTAGGATGTTTTCGTTAAAGTCCTTAGCACGGTAGGCTATTTAGGGCCGAAAACTCGTTCTTGGCTTGCAGTCACTCGAGACTCTCTTCTTCAACAACCGGGAACCAACAAGTTCAAACTTTTTAAGATATAGAACAAATATATAAGGCCAAAAAGACTATCTAAGGAGATCTCAGGAGGCAGGGGAGGCCCATGCCGGTGCACACTTGGTGGTGCTACCGGCCGGCGCCGAAAAGGATACGACTCTACATGCCTCATAGTGCTGGCAGCCGGTGCTTGGAGGATCATGGGACTTAATAAGTGGGGTTACAAGTACCTTAATTGGGGTTATAAGTAGATATAACTATAGCTACCTTACTTATAACCCTACTTACCAAGTCACATGGTCCTCTAAGTGGTAGCTCGTGAGCCGCATTGCTTTGCACAGATCGATGGATAGGTATAGAAGGACAGTATGACGGCTCCACAAATCACCAGGTTCATGATCATCGATCATGCGGGGATATCTTGTAATACATGAATGTGTATAGTATACGATATGTGAAGTATTGAATTACAGTAAATAAAATCTAACAGTACAGTTCACACACACACACGGAATGTAAGTATATATATATATATATATATTATTGATTACTATTGTTATCGTTCTTTGTATTTTAGTATTCTTATTACTACCTTTTAGTATGTTTATCCTGACAATATTGAGCAGGCCGAGGTTGAATCATTGGGGAGAGGAGCCCAAGCAATGAGACACAGAAAACACGAAAGAGGGCTAAGGGCCCGCAGGGTTTAGGGTTTCGGGGGGGGCTATACGGTTTTGGAGTTCAGGGGTTAAGGGTTTTGTGTTTAAGGGTTTAGGGGGGCTATACGGTTTTGGGGTTCAGGGGTTCAGTGGTTCACGGGTTTTGGGTTTAAGGGTTTAGGGGGGTTGTCAGACTAGGCCTCTCAAGCACCGACATGCCAGCCCCAAGCAAGGACGGGGGTCTGTCGAGTTGTCCGGCTTGCCCCACGCCATGGGAAAACAGGAGATGGCCTTAACCCCTTGAGGGTTCCTATTGCACGGTGCCCCAAGGCCTGCAACAAAAACAACAAACAACTGAAGCATCACAGCACATAAACATAACCCTAAACCCTAGACTATATTCATTGATCACAGTAGAACAAATGGTGGTCCTGAAGGTCATCGTCGTCGCGGGTGGCGTAGAGCTTTCTGAGTGAGAGGGTTTCGGTCTCAGGAGTTTCGATTAATTATATAGGGGCCATGAGAATAGGGTATTTGGCTCATACGAGTTAGTAAGGCCCCTATAATATGTGTTTTGACGTCTTCGGAGCTTGGGCACTGAGGGCTTCGGGCTTTTTTGTGTTTTAGGGTTAAGGGTTTTGGGGTTTAGAGTTTAGGGTTTAGGGCTTAGGGTTTAGAGTTTCAGGGTTTAGGGTGTTGGGGTTTAGGGCTTAGGGTTCGTTTGGCTGAGGGCTTGCGATTTGGATTTTTGAGTTCCGGCTGGAGGTTTGGAGTTTAGAGGTGGGGGGCTCTAGAAGAACATAATATAGGGGCCTTCATAATTAGAATAGGGCTTTGGGGCCCACTATACTATACCTTATCATAAAGATCCCGAAAAACAGTAACTATTGGTAATTCTGACACTTGCAGCTACATGCCGACAAAGGCCTTCACCGCCTTGTAGGGGGTCCCGGTCTATGACATCGGAATTAACGTTCGCACGATGAAGGCGAGAGACATCTGCGGCTAGCCCTGGCGGTCGAAATCTCAGGGTGCCGAAGCCTAAACCATAGAAGGAATCTAAGCCATACAATAGGAACCTAAACCATAAAAGGAGCCTAAACCTCAATATAGATGGTACTGCACGATTGGAACACTCTTGCAATGTAACATGGTGTACACTTATATAAAGGAGCCCTTGGGGATAGCACTGGCGGCTTATACCCTAGACCCTAAAACCTGAAACCCTAAACCCGAAATGTTTAAACTCTGTGGGGTTTAGGGCGTAAGGTATTAGGGTTAAAGGCTTAGGGTTTAAGGTACTAAGGTCTCAACGAAAAGCTACGATGTTGTAGTCATGATTGAACCAATGACTGGGAAGCATCAGTCTTGGGGTGTCACCAAGAACCAAGAACCAGGAACCAAGAACCAGGAAACCCAGAACCAATAACCAAGAACCAAAAACGCAGAACCAGGATCAACATCCAAGAATATAAAAAACACAAAGACCAAGAAAATCAAAACCAATAACCAGGAACCAGGAACCAAGAGCCAGGAACCAAGAGCCAACAACCAACCACCAAGAACCAGGAACCAATTGGTTAATGTTTTTGTTGGGTTTTGTTTTTCTGATTCTTGGTTGTTGATTTTTGGTTATTGTTTCTAGGTTTAAGCCGTGTAATGCTGCACTGCTGCACCAAGTAACAGAACCAGGAAGCCACAAATTAGAACCAAGTTGTACAGCTGCATTCTTGGTTCCTGGTTCTTGGTTTCTGGTCTTGGGTCCTGGTTCCAGGCGCTTTGAGATGCAAGCCTTCAGCCACAACTAGGTGTTCGACATCATGCAGCTCATGGCGAACCCTTGAGTCCGGAGGCTACGAACTTGATTAGACTAGACTCGACCGCTCAGAGGTTTTGGGTTTTGGGTCGACCCTTATCTCGGAATCGTAGACCCTGACCTGTGGATGTCAGGGGCTCCGCGCTAGGGAATCTTCTTATAAACCCCTACGGCACTTTGCCCTAAACCCTAAAGCCCCTATAGCATAGCAACCCATTGCGAATCAGAAGTAGCTCGGCGTTGACGAGTGGTCTGGACTTCAGGACTCCGGCTTAGAAAGGTAAAGGCTCTCCCAGCCGAGTTGGAAGTGAGATGAAAAAATTGGAGTTGGGTTTAAGGGTTAAGGTGAGCTTAAGGTGTACTGGTTGTGGAGGTTTCGGGATGTGGGCAGCTGGCCAGTGGACTTTGGCTTCGGGGTAAGCATGAGGGCTACACCACAAACGCCAAAGCCTACAATGCACGTTTGTGATATACCTCAGATCAAACAATAATCATTCCTAAGCTCTGAACACGAATGAAAATCACCAAAGCCCAAATTCCTACCCGTAAGGCCGCACGCACCTTGCACTCTCGCCCCGATGCAAAGAGAGATGCCCTAATTGTCGAGGAAAACATGCACATCAGCACTGTCGCGGCGAAGGCATGGACCGCGGAGCACAAAAATCTTGTAAATTGTCAGAACGAGAGGGACAGGGCCGGGAGGGGAACTGCAGACCCCTCTACGAAGCGGGGAACCCTGATGCCCTGTTTCGAGGGACTATAAACTTAAAACCCTAAACTCTAATCCCTGATCTTCAACTAAACTTAAACCATTCGTAGACCCTGAACTGATTCTCCAACCCCTAAGCCCTAATCTGTTGCAGCGTCTACAAAGACAGGCGCTTATCAACTCTGAGGCATTACTCGCCTCAGGACTAACAAGTCTTAGAGGGTCCATGTAGACTACTAGTAATTGTGGAATAGGGTTTAGGGTTGAGGGGTCTGCGGCTTAGGGGAGTTTAATAATAGTTATGGAAACAGGGTTTAGGGTTTGGGGGGGTTGGGATATAGGGAAAAACCATATTAGGCATAGTCTTCGCGGGGCCTTGGGTAGTTAGCTGAATCAGGTTCCCTGGGTCCCTTTTTAAATTCTTAAAGGTGCCGCCTTGTGTTGGGCTCCTAAGCAGAGGCCCTTACCAGAGAATTACCCATATGGACCTTCTAAAGATTCTTTGGCAGGTATGGACACGCGCTTCACGGCTGAAGGACCCATGACTCCAGGGCATGACTTCAGACATCC
Source organism: Symbiodinium sp. CCMP2592 (assembly GCA_905221615.1). Taxonomy (NCBI): domain Eukaryota; class Dinophyceae; order Suessiales; family Symbiodiniaceae; genus Symbiodinium; species Symbiodinium sp. CCMP2592. The sequence continues at coordinate 1,031,901 of CAJNDT010000624.1, read as the reverse complement.
TCGGGTTGAGGGTTTAGAGTGCTGGGCATAGAGTTTAGGGTTCGGTTTAGGGTTGGGCTTAGGGTTTAGGCTACCCTCAGCTTGTGGCAATTGCACAGACAAGCAGTAGCTTCGAGGCCAGCGCCGAAAAAAGGGGGCGGGAAGTGGAACGGATACAACACTCAAGGGGGAAAAGGAGGGACCCTTAATGACCCTATAATGGGCTATATAATGGGTATATACTAGCTATATTACGGGTATATATATATATATATATATATATAGGGGCTCCTTATTAAGGGTCCCTCCTTTTCCCCTTTGAAACACTCCATGTCAGACTGGGCCCTGATCCAGTTGAAAACAGATCCAACAAACTCATGCCCTTGGCATATCCTGGCGGTTTAGGGTTTAGGGTTGGGGGTTTAGGGTCAAAGAACGACGCTAATCCGATATCACCCCGGAACAATGCACAACACAAAATCGTTGCAAAGTGTCAACATTCCCCTACAGTCTGAATAAGCTTATGCTGGTGCCTGGAGTCAAAGATACCCTAGACCCGACCTTGAATGGGTGGCCAGCTACAAGTAGCTGCAAGACTCCGGGGGGACTCGAGGCCGAAAACACAATCAACCTTCAGGGGTTTAGGGTTTACATGGACCCTAAGGAACCTACCTTTTTAGGGTTCCCTAATATGATTCCTTTTTTAAGTCCTTAAAAAGGTAGGATACGTGGGGTTTAGGGTTTAGGGCTTTAGGATTTTTTGGGGGGCCTCTGGGGCTGTGAGTTGAGGATGAAAGGCGCAAGGACTCCGATGAGGCTACCCCGTGCTGGGGCGCCGGCCTTCGGTAGACTATCAGTATGATTCCGCCGGCCACCGTGGTCAGGCTGTGCTCGTTCATGGCGATATGAGGCGTATGAAGTCACAGCGATATGATGAGGTATTTATATGAAGGAAGGGTCATAAAGGTTGTTGTATGAAACCTAGAGCCAAAAAAACTGGGTTGCTCCTGCAGCATGCCTTCTGGAACGACTTAGGCAAGCATGTCATTTGTGAGCGCCCTTCTCCCTTCTGATCTGTCCTAGGCCTCTGCACTTCCGTAGTTCGCTTCAGCTGCTGGGTGTTGGGCTGGGGGGGCAGGCAGTTTAGGTGCCATTCTGAGGCCCTTGAAAAACTATACAGATACAGGCTCGTAAGTGATTTCAAGAGGGCTTTAATCGGTGTATCTATATGGCCAGTAATAAAGGGGACAGTGCTCCTACTGTTGACTGTTGAATGTGTTGAATTAGGGGTCACTTGTTTCGGGGTCCTGATGCTACTGAGGCATAGGGTTCTGGGGTTTCGGTCGCGCAGAAACCGAAAACATCCAGGAGGGGGAAGGGTGACCTGTAACACGAATTCTCCCGTCCTCGGGATGCTCCTCGGGTAAAGACTCTAAACCCTAAGCCCTGAAACTCTAAAGCCTGAACACTAAAACCCTGAACCCTAAACCCGAAACCCTAAACCCCTGCACCTTTAGCATGTCTAGCCCTTCTAAAATAGAAGCTGATGAAAGCCTGGACATGCAGCCTTTCGATCCCAGTCAGCGGGCTTCAGCGATCCAACAACTTTGAAGCAAACCCTAAACCCTAAACCTCAAACCCTAAACCCTAAACACTTTGAAGATCAGAGACTTAAATCCCCGCGATCCCAAACTTCGATGGATCGAAGGAGTCCTTGTCTTAGTGTTCCCTGAACCCTAAACCCTAAGCCCTAAACCCTAAACCCTAATCCCTGAACCCTAAACCTTACAGTAAACCCGATAAAGTTGGAAACCGGATTAAGGCCAAATCGTGCTGGGATTCCCTATCCATTGCTGTTAAGGATTGAGGCTATTGGGTTTCCAACTTTTGGGCTTCTACTATAAACCCTAGGCCCTAAACCCTAAGCCTTAGATTTGCGCTATTCCGGACCACCTGGCCGGTCTGGCTGCCGGTTTAGACATGAATGCTTGAGCGCCTAGAAGCTCTACTTGGGAGTTTCCGAACATTAGGGGTACCTTATCTTGGGGTCCTGATAATAAGGATCCTACTATTTAGGGTACGATATTAGGGTCCCTATTTTCGGAGACTCTCACTTAGAGGTTCAGGGGTATAAGGGTTCCTTTAAGGGTCCCTTTAAAGGGCTCTGCAGGGATTTAGGGTTTAGGGTAGCTGTAAGTGGGGTTGTAAGGCGCCTAAGCTGGGGTAGTTACCCTCTTATAACCCTACTTATAACTACCCATGAACCTCCAAGTAAGTCGTCCACACTCTTTCAGCGCTATCTTACGCCCCACAAAGCCCGAGACAGAGAGGTGCGAAAGGCTTCTTGGAAGCCGTCGGCGTGCAAACTTTCTATGTGGGAAATGGAGGATCGATTCGCCCTTAGGGCGAGGGTGTAATGTAGGGGCTTTAACAATTAGACTAGGGTTTTGGGACCATAGTAATTAATAAGGAAACCCCACAATAGTATTGCATGGTAAATACAGAGGCCACTGTAGTAGCAATCTGTTGTTAAAGTCAAGACTGTCGTAGTAGGCGAGCGAAATCTTATTCCGACTGTTCCGCAGGTCACTGTTCGCTGCTGTTTCTCGTGCTATGGGTGGCTTTTTGCATCCTAGCATTTCCTGTTCTGCGAACGGCTGCACGGTTTCTACTACGCTTGATGCGGTTCGGTTAAATTCACTTCTTCATGGTTTCGAATTCCATCTTCTGGGTGTTGAGGGTTTCATGGGTTTGGGGAGTAGGGTGTCACCATGAACCCTCATCCCTAAACCCAAGGCCCTATATACAACCCTAAACTCTGATGGCCTGAGGCTTGCAACTTTCCGGGAATTCTTGTTGGAAGTGGCTCATGAATCTCCACGTAAGGCCTTACGGCCTGTAGGAATTCGGCAAATTGTGGCAGGAACACGTGATCTTGGGAAATACCCGGCAGACCTTCTTGAACACTTACAGGTATCAAATATACCTCCGAAAAAAAAAAACCAAAGCTGAAATCTGAATTTCATCCACGGATTGAACTGGCAGAAACGGTTGCTGAGGTATATACAGGTTTTGACGGCCCTAAACCCCTGAACAGAGTGGTACCATCCTAGTCTGACCTATGGGTGCCAATCCTCCTGTTTCACGTAAGTTCGTGTAAGCCACCACTGCCCTCAGCTCACGCCGCGCCTTTGGAAGACTGTGGTCTGTGCAGCCTCCAGGGTTTAGGCTTTAGGGCTTAAGCGTTTAGGGTTTACGGGTTTAGGAGTTTAGGGTTTAGGGTATCGGGGCATCCTGGAGTAGCTCAGATGAAGTCTTCCACCGAGACCCTGCAACCAAAGACCTTCTGAGATTTACCGGGCATGGGGCTCGGGCATCCAGCTGTCTTCAAGCACGGTATCTGGGAATGTCGGCAGGATCGCGAAATATCTGACGAAGACTGCTTTCGGGAATCACTTTCGCAGACACTCCGTGAAGCAAAACTCGCCATTCTATGGCAGTGACAACAAAGATGGGGACGACGAGGAACACCGTAACAAACACAATGCGAACCAAATACGCACACACACACACACAACTGCGTGACTGTATCCATCTGACCTGCAGCCCCACCCCTGCAGCCGCATGGGTCTCATCGTCGGACAAGGAAGTTTGGCTGGTGTAACCTTAGCATCATTCAAGAAGCTCACTTAAAGGACCATGGGACTTAGTAACTAGGGTTATTAGGGTAACTATACTTATAGCTACTTATAACCCCAATTAAGGTACTTATAACCTTACTTACTAAGTCCCATGATCCTCCAAGCATGGGCATTCTGCTCAGGGTTGACGGAGACTTTCTAAGACCAGGGCCTGAGTCATTTCAATAGAGTCTGGGGGGGTTCTACTCCACTATAGCAACACCCTAGTTACTATACTTACCATAACCCCATATGGGAGTTTCCGAAAATAGGGGACCCTGATATAGTACCCTTAATAATAAGATCCTTATTGTAAGGACCCAGAATAAGGTACCCCTAATTTTTGGAAACTCCCATATCGTCGCTATCATCACTCAATTCATTGCCGCATCAGAATCTTTTAGCCTCTGGGGACTGCCCCGACGCGTGAGCATTTGGGGTTAGCTTCATGGGTAGTTTTAAGTAGGGCCCCTTAGAGGGATCTATAGGGTTCCTTAAAGGGATCTATAGGGTTTAGTTTAGGGTTTAGGGCTTACTTAAAGGATCATGGGACTTAGTAGCTAGGGTTATGATTAGGGTAACTATACTTATAGCTACTTAGAACCCCCAACTAAGGTACTTATAACCTTACTCACTAAGTCCCATGATCCTCCAAGTAGACCCTAAACCCTAAACTAAACCCTAAAGATCCCTTTTAAGGAACCCTATAGGGGCCCTTTAAGAAGCCTTACTAAGTCCCATGATCCTCCAAGTAGAGCTTCAGGGTGCTTCAAGCTTCGGATCCTTGGTGCTCTTGGGTCGAACTGGAGCCCTCATAGACTGTGCAATGCTCATAAGACGAAAGGGTTTGGGGGTTTGGGGGTTTAGGGGTTTAGGGTTTTAGGGTTTTAGGGTTTTAGGGTTTAGGGCCTAAGGGTTCAGGGTGATAGCCCTGATCCATTTGGATTTCAAATCTCAATACTCCAAAAGCCTCAATTCTGAAAGCCCTTCACACTGAAGGGGCAAGCTAGAAAGCCTAAAGCCGAAACCCCTAAGCCCTTAAAACCCTGAACCCTAAACCCCAAACCCCAAACCCTAAACCCTAGACCCCTAAGGCCCAAAGCCCTAAAGCCGAAACACTAGACCTCCGATCCCAGACCCCGAAACACTTCATAGGGGCCTTAATGATTAGAATAGGGTTGTGGGGCCCATTATGCCATAAATATAACAAGGAACCCCCGAGATAGTATAGGTCAATGTTTAGGTCCCCACAGTAAAGCCCAGAACCCAGAAAGCCTGAATTCCGAAACCTTACATGCTGAATCCCAATACTTGCATTCTGCACAAACGAACCAACTCAAATTCTATAAGCTCTTCAAAAAGCCGGAAAACATGCCAATCTTGTGAAAGTCCATAGGCTCGCGAGAAAACTCTAAATACCGCCTGCCTATCCCAAAACCTAAGCCCCCCACAACGGCAAACATCGAAAACCCTAAACCCGAAAACTCTAAACCCCAAAGCCGTAAAACCCTAAACCCTAACCCCTAAACCCTAAAGCCTCCCACGACTGACAGGTCTCCCGACTTGTGAACGAGCTGGCGCCGCGGCTGCGACCGCTTCGACTGGTGGCGCCTCAGAGGTGTTTTTGTCACGATGATTGCTGTTGCTATGATTATTGTTGCGAGTATTGCTGGTGTGGTCGTGGTTGTGGTTGTCGTGATTGTGGTGGTTGTCGTGGTTGTTACTGTTGCATGCATACATACATACATACATACATATCTATATATTGTGGAGGAGTAGGGTTTAGGGCTTAGGGCTTGGCGCGGGGTGGTAGATGGCTTATGGAACTTAAAGGGTTTGGGATTAAGGCTTCTGGGGTTTTTAAGGGCTCAGTAAACCCTAGGAAAAGCCCAAAATCCTCGAGCCGATCGTTTGTTGCTCAGTGCATAAGCCCCCCCCAAAGGTGTACACTTTGGGTGACATTATATCAACAACTGTAAAATGTATCCACTCAGCTACTAGGGTGATGATTTGAGGCCGACTAAGAGGCTCCTCTCTAGAGCGCGGTCATGTGTGGGGATTGCGGCTTCATTCAGGGATGCAGGGTCCTTGGAGGTTCAGGGGTAGTTATAAGTGGGGTTTTAAGTCCCCTAATATGGGTTACACGTACGGTTACCACACTTATAACCCTACTGACAACTACCCATGAACCTCCAAGTAGAGTCGAGTTTAGGCGGTTCTTTTTGCGGCCTGTCGGGCTTCTTAGGCTTGGAGAGTTGGAGGATTCTGGGCCCCTTGAGTTTAGGGTTTTTAGGGTGTGCCAGCAGTCTCCATTGTAGTTTTTTTGCTTGATCAAGTCTACATTTAGGATCCTTTAACCCCAAAATGGAACATGGAGACTCTTGGCAGAAGCTTTGAGTTTGGAGTTGCAGTCGAAGGTTTGGGGGTAAAGGTTTCCACAAAAACTCCGGCACTGAGCACCCAAACCTGCAATCGCCAATGTAGGAGCCTTGTTTGGGGCCCAACTATACTATAGTTATAATAAGGCCCCCCCCCCCTCCGAAAACATAGTGTAGGTCATGATTAAGGCCCCTAAACCCAAGAACCCTATACTATAGATCCCTTATCGACACCATCAAGATAAGGAGCCCTTCAACGGAACCCCGCAAAACAGTATAGGTGTATACTTACTACGGCCCCTGTACTAGAGACTCTGAGGCCGCAAAAACCCTGTTCCCCACAGGGTCCTAGGTAACAGTAATCAGTAATGAGGGAATCCTCCCGAAATCATAGCAACAATTCTGGAAAAAAACATGGGTGTTTCCGAAAATAGGGGACCATAATATAGTACCCTAAATAGTAGGATCCTCATTATAAGGACACCAAATAAGGTACCCGAATTTTCGGAAACTCCCACATAGAAACCCTGCAGTTCTGCAGGTACTTTGGGCCCTTTCGGATCGCAAACCCTACACACCCCTAAGGAAAGCCCCCGAACCCCAAACACTAGGGTTTAGGGTTTAGGGTTTAGGGTTTAGGGTTTAGGGTTTAGGGTTCTAGCCCCAAAAGAAAGAGAGGCAGATCTCCGAAACCCAACCCTTCCCCTACCCCCCAATCTCCGAAACCCAACCCTCCCTTCCCCCCGCCCTCCCTGCAGTTCAACGAAGACCGCAGCACCTTAAAGCCATTCCTGCTTAAAGGACCATGGGACTTAGTAAGTCGGGTTACAAGCAAGGCAACTGTAGTTATGTCTACTTATAACCCCAATTAAGGTACTTATAACCCTACTTGCTAAGTCCCATGGTCCTCCATGCAGACCCTAAACCCTAAACTAAACCCAAGGAACCCTATAGATCCCTTTAAGGGGCCCTTTAAGGACCCTTACTAAGTCCCGTGATCCTCCAGGTACGCCCCAGACCCAACAGCCAGCTCCGAAACCCTAAGGCCGGCCCCCGACTCTTCCAAAATCCTGTCCTTTAGGAATGGTACCTTAAATTCTGGTAAGATCACTAATTAATATGACTTATAGTTTTTGTTTTGTACCTTAAATTATGGGTAGGATCCCTAATATGACTTTTAGTATATGGAACCTACCTTAAATTATGCTGGCTTCCTTAATACGATGTATAATATATTCCTTACTTAAGGTGTTTTTGGAAGGTCTAGGCCCACCCCTCACCAAAACCCCGCAAAAGCCAAGGTCCTCACTACCGCGGCTGCGGGCTCTGCCGCGTAGCCCATGCGGAGACGGTGATTTGGGAGACAAGGACTCGCTGTCCTGCATCTTTTTAGGGCCTGCCCTAAGGCTCCTAATAGGCTTAGGGGCTTTGTGGGCGAAGGTTTGGGCTTTGGGGGCTAAGGTTTAGGATCTCACTACGAGGGTCCAGGAGCATTAGGGTGAATGCATGGAATAGTATTCCTTACAAGGGCTCCGCTCCGTACTACAGCCAATTTTTCGTAGCTATATAGAATATGTCCCATAACTCTCTGTTCAGTGTGAAGGTCCCTATACACCCTAAACCCTAAACCCTAAACCCTATAAACCCTAAACCCTACTATACTGGTTGAGGGCTGAAGAGTTTAGCGGTTTGGAGTTGGGGGTGTCAGGATGCAGCCTTCTCTTGTTTCGGCTTACAGGGCTTCAGGTAGACTTCTCCTTTACGCTGGAGAACAACACTTAAACCCTATAAACCCTAAACCTTTAATACCCAACCCGAAACCTACAAACCCCTAAAAATTACTTCTGAGGTTTATGAACCCGAAATCCTAACACCCCTAAAACCCTTAAACCCCCAAACCCCTAAACCAGAGCTAAGATATGCGTCTGAGGTTGAGCCAGCCCGGGCTCCAGAGTAAGGCAATATGCAGGATCTTGTCAAGAGCAGTCCTCGGAGAGAAGTGTCCAAGCAGTAGAGTCTTCTCAGCAAGACGGCCCGGACAGCCAATAAGATCAGCCAAGATCTCAAAGCACATTCGTTGGAGACCGAATCACGAATCACAATCTCTACCGAGTGTTGCTTACCATTCAGGTTCAAACGTGACTGCCACCATGGCTCCAGTCTGATGCTTCAGAGACACACCCGCTGCTGCAACATATTTGCTGCATCCAAGATAAGGTCCAAGGAGTCAAGTGACAGCCTGGCTCCCATGAAGCCCAAGATCATCAAGATCATCAGACATGATGACACCACCAGGGCTCCGGTTTCTGAAACCCGAGCCTGAACTTTAAACCCAAGTCTCTCCAAGCCCTGATGCATCCCTGAGCCCGAAAACCACAATATACACCTTCTATCGGTTTATTTACATCTTTTAATTTACATTCTGCTGTGTTTGAAAATGGTTCTAAATAACTAAACCCCACATCAGCTAAGGCCCTTGATCAAAAGTAGAACAACATGTCGATGGGCTCTCTGTTATGTGATAAGATACCCTGAAACCCATATCCTGAAGCTCCTGGTAACAAGTACAATCACATTTCCTAGCTATAGGGCTCCCCCGCTATATATTGTAAGATACCCTGAAACCCATTCTAATCGTGCACGCCCCTACATTAGACTCTCTACAGTAAACCCATAAAGTTGCAAGCCGGATTAAGGCCAAATAGTGCTGGGTTTCCCTATACATGGGTGGTTGTCAAAGGTATGGTCCCTTTTTGGGTGAACTAAATATTAGGTGCCCTATTATAATAAGGACCCAAAAAGGGACATGACTCTTAAGGATTGAGGCTTTGGGGTTTCCAACTTTGGGGCTTCTACTGCAGATCTTAACCGTCAGATTCCTGGGGTCTAGGGTTTAGGGGCTTTAGGGTTTAGGGCTTATAGAACATTCGAGAGCTTCTGCTTGCGCTGCGTGTCCCAGAGTGCCCTAACACTAAACCGTTCGAGCTTTATGGCTTTAAGGGTTTTGGTGGTTTGGGGCTTTAGGGTTTATAGGATACGGTATTAGGGCATTAAGGGTTTTGGGGCTTAAGGTGCTTCTGGTTTGCGGACTTTAAGGGGCTTCGGCAAAGGCCTGCTTAAGAGGTAGCTTCCGAACACTCGGCACTTGAATGACTCAGCAGCAAAGTTCAAAGACCCAAAATCGAAACCCTAAACCTTAGCAACCAAGTTCAACCCGAGACCCCCAATCATGACCACAACAAGCCCAACTGCGCAAAACCCTTGAGCGCGACCAGTCCTTGTCCCCCTTGTCCTTGCCGGGCTCCTTGGAATATAGTGTTACTGTTGATGATATAAATCCTGCATGACCTTCAGGACCCTAGACTATGGGAATTATGGTATATTCCCAATTATGGGTAATGCAGGATTTATATCATCAACAGTATGGAAATCCAGTTTGGGGGGGGGGCGGGGGGTATGGCGGCGAGTCCAAGGCTGCAGGGAGGTTCAGGGTTTTGGGGGGTTAGGTTTGAGGGTTTCTGATTTTCAAGCTATTTGGGGTTCTAGGGTGTCTTGGGCTCCTGCAGAGAAGAGGTAGCTGCTGGGTTGTATGCCGAGAAACCCTAACACTTTGACTACGGCTTGGATGGTTGTATTCCCCAAAGTATATACTGACTAAGGAACTGAAGGAATAGTGATCCCTGAAACCCTCAAGAGCCCAAACACAATCGTTGTAGATTTGGTTTAATGTAGGGGCCTTGATTATTCAAATAGAGTCTTGGAGAATAATAATCCATAATTATAATAAGGAACCCCCAAAACCCTGTTCTAATTATTACTTGAAGGATCATGGGGGTTACTATATAGATAGTGGACTTATACAAGTTAGTGCCAAACTTAGAGCGGTTAGCCAAGTCCAATTAATGGACTTAGTAAGTGAGAGATAAGGGACTTAGGTAAGTCCAGATGGAGCAGTTAGGTAAGCTGACTAAGTCAGTTAGCCCAGTTAAGACGATGAATATAGCAATGGTTTTTTGTATCTATATATACATACATATACACACATATACCGAAGAAGCTCACCGTGAAAGCATCGCACAGCATGCAATTGAGGCCCTCGGGCTAAAGCAAAGATGCACCAGCACATGAAAAGATTGAAAGCTAAAAACCTGCATCAACACCGAAAGCCGACACCAGCCTCAAGCTGAAAAAATTCTTGAAAGAAAGATCTAAAGCCGATACCATCTTACAACACATCACCGGCTCCATCATATTATGCGGGGAAGCCCTTCGAAGTTGCCCATGTTCGCAAACCATTACATAAACATCGAAATCAAGCTACATACCAGTTATGAATAATAGACACCGAAACCGACATCATATGAGCATAAACACAAGTAAACCTAAGCCAATATTAATATATCAGCCCCCCAAACCCTGCATTCCCAAGCATCTGGTGGTTGCCGACGTCAACAGCACCTGCGAGGGAGGGCTTTATGTGAACACAAACATGAAGCACAGCACGAGTTCGAATGCAGGGCCGTGGGCTCGCATGCAGGATCATGCACTTTTGCAGCTCACTCCAACAACACGATGGCATCGTCGCCCTTGCGAGACCAGATGCAAGCCGAAAAAATGCATGCCGTGTTGATGAAGAAACTTTCGTGCTTCACACGGTACATGTGATCGGCCACATGGCTCCATGGACTCATGCATGTGAGAGGCAGGCCGTCAACCTCAACATGAAAGTGAATCATGCCGACAACGTGTTCCTGTGCATGCTTGGCTCTGACGACATCTCCATGGGAGCACCGGAATCCTCCGCCATGCAATGCTGCCTGTGCTTGAAACACACCGTCGGAGTTGCCGAACACATCCCGGATCAGGCTGGCCATTGCCTTTGTGCACCGTCTCTTGCCGATGAGTCGCACATCCCCTTGGGGGAGTTCGTCCTGCATCGCAAGGAACTGAGCTGCAAGGGTCTCGCGAAGGACGGTAGCTTCGTATGATCTGGAAGTGTCCTTCATGTTGTTTGCGAACCTCTTGACCAGTTTGTGTTTCCTTTCGTGCACGAAGCACGAAAGGAGCAGCCCATGTCGAGACAAGAATTCGGGTAGGTGCATGGTCATATGGTTCTTCGGAACCCAGTACTCTGCCCCGTAGTTGGCGAGGTATAGTTCGCAATGCTCCTTAATGGCACCCCTGAGGGCAGCAGGGTCCAAGCCACCCTGAGTGGCTTTCCTCAGCATGCGAAGGATTTTGCACAAGGTGAAGAATCCGTGACAGCAACTCTTCAGGGAGTCGTCAGCATCCCTCCAGACGAAGAGGATAAGGAACAACTGCAGGACCGGCAGGAAATTAAGGAGCTCGGAGGCTTCTGCTTTCACCGGGGCAGTCTTGTCCTCTCGCTTTTTGGCGAGAACTGACTTGGCATCCGCACCAGCGAATTGCACCGGCCAATGGAAGGATTGCACGAAGTCGTGTATCTGTTGCTCGGGAAAGCCACTGTCTCGGAGGCGGCCTAGCAACACCCCAACCTCGTTACCGGCCACACCGTGGACCAAGTAAATGTGGAACCAATCGAACATGATCATCTCCGGAATGTTGTGTCCTACATTCGACATCAAGAGGCCTCCCGGCATGTAGTTGTAGCCCAAAGCTTTTTCCATTGTTTGGAAGTCCTTCTGGGAAACCGTGCCATGTTGGGAAGAGAGGTACCTCATGATTTCACCGACCGACCGGTTCGTGTGCAAGCGAAACTTCGTGAAGTCAGTGCATGTCGACGAGAGAACATCGCCATGGTCCTGTAGCCCGCTTCGGTGGGCAACGACATTCGCACATCTCATACAAAACACTGTGCCCGAGGCACCTTTGCTTTCAGCTGTTTGTTTCAGGGCTGCCTCGTCCGCTATAAGAACAGAGAGGTCGGCAAAGACGGGAAATGCTGTGGTGGATGTCTGCAGCACAACACCATGCCTCATGTCATGATCCATGAACATGTGCTGGATGGCATGTTTCCAAAGCACAGTGAGGCCGCCGATCCGATTGCAAAGAGTGCTTCTCAGTATACACAAAGGGAACCAAAGCCACTCCGAGGCCAGATCTTGCCCGTGCTGGACGATGGACCAGTAGATGACTTGTAGTTTCCTGGCATTCAGCGCTTTTAGCTGATTGCCGGGACTAACTTCGTCAGCATATATAGCGATGCCCAGCTTGTCTGCAGGGCTGGACTGGCCACACTTTTCGAGCAGTCGATGGTAATGCTCGTTGGCGATGCAGTGCTGCAGCAGCACAACAGGTGGCACGAAGGGAACCCTAACAAATTTCGTGTCATCGCTCTCATGTGGGATGTCCATGTTAATGATCATCTGCCCAAAGGCATTCTCCCACGACTTCTCTTCACCATCCCTCGCTCGCTTAATCGAGGCTCGCGAGGTGGTAGCAAAATCGTCGGCGAGGAAACCGGTCTTCTTCAAATCGCTGAGCACGGATTCCAGACCTCGTTGTGATACAAACACCTTCCTCCCCAGGCTTGCCAAAGGTTTGGAGCTGGAGCTGGATGTCATGACTCGGGCATGCAATGCCCAAGCTGTGCGGGAATTGGTCCTGGCCACGAGCCAAGGGCCCTGCAGCACGGACTCTTTTCGAGTAGCTTTACATGTAAAGTTTGCAGCACAATACTCCGAATGTATTATGATCGAACCCCAGGAACCTTCAGCTTTAAAACACCAACAGACTATATATACAATACATTTCCTATATGTATATACATTATATGATATACAGACCCACTATATGTATAGTTTAAACTCTACATATAAATATATACAAATCGGAAACCCCGAACCTGTACCCTTTCATGACACACATCCTCTATAACAATGCACAGGAGCTCCAGCTTCCATTCCATGTCACATGTCAGGGCACACATGCATCGGCCACATTTTGAGATGCTCTTGCTGCAGCCCGTGTGCAGCCGGACTTCATAATGCATGAGTGAGAGTGCCTGAGACACGATGTGAAACAGGAGTCTCTACTTCAAAAAGCAACTAGGGCAGCAGCCTCGCTTCCATCGGCACTTTGCACATCCTGATGGCCTCATTCGAACTCGTTCATCCCAATCCGGAACCTTCTTGGCACCCTTGGACTTGGGGGCAGCCTTGGCCTTGGTCTTCGCCTTCGCCTTAGCCTTAACCATCGGCTTCGTCGTCGCCTTGGCTTTGGCTTTGGCTTTCGCCTTGCACATGCCCTTCGCCTTTGCCTTGGCTTTGCTCTTTGGCTTTGCCTTGCCCTTCGCCTCGGCCTTCTCGCTGCCACCCTCCGGATCACCAGCCTTGCCCTCCTCGGCTTTCTTCTTGTTCTCCTCTTGACGATTCTTCCAGCTGGAGAGCATGGTGTTCACCTGCTCTTCCGGAGTCATAGGCTTTTGAGCTTGCTCCGGCTCTGCACGTGCTGGACTCGATGCTGCATCGGGTCCATTCGTGAGTGCGAGGGTTTGCTTCGGCGGGTTCGTCTTGGTGTTGTTCATGAAGATGTTCTGCTGGCCGGACATGCCAGCCTGCTGTGCACCTGCGAAGACATTGAACATGTGCTGCATGCTCTGGAACCCTTGCATCATCATATTGGCCATGTTGTTCTGCGAAGGCACCTGAAGGTCTAGAGTAGGAACCTTCTGGTTGTTCTGGCTCTTCAATATCGCAGAAGACTTTCGAACTGGACCGATGGAGCCACCCAGGCCGGCATGTCCGGACGGCCCTTCCTCACCATATGCTCTCGCATACACATCGGAGGGTAGATCTGCCGGTGTCGTGAAGTTGTGCACATGGCTCGTCGACCCACTGGGATTGGACTTGAAGTGCGACTTCAAGGCTGCTTTGAAATCCTGAACTGTGTTGTAAAACACTTGAGGGTCGTCGAGTTCCTTGAGGCCAAAGTCGTTCTTGAGCACTCCCACAGCTCGGCCCGAAGTAGGCTCCGTCGGGCAGCTGCAGTTGATGCTGCAAAACATCATGGCCATCCGACTTGCCTTGGCCTTAATGGTGTGGTCTGGGTTCGAGATGAAGGTCACATCCGAGGCCCGGAGGAAACTTCCCGGGTCGTCCATGGTCTGCATGGACTTCTTGGTGCCCTGTGATTTGGGTGTGCTGCATGCCACGAAACGATCACCGATCTGCCGCATCAGCTCGTCCTTCTGACTGTCGCTGAAGTTCAAGGACTGCACCGTAGCGAACAGTGTCTGGACTTCTGCTGAATCCGTGAGCCGGAGACCCGAAATCTGCTTCTTGGCAGACTCCATACAGGACTCGATCATCCGGTTTTTCGTTGTCTGGTCTGTCATGGTCTCTGCGAGTGAGGAGATGGTGAGCAGTTGGTCGCCCAAGGCTTTCGAAGTCGCCATGCCGGAAATCTGAGTGTGGAATACCACAAAAGTGTTCGAGCACTCCATGCATGCACGTGCAGCCATGAAGGAGGCCATGCATCATGGATGTATACAATGCCATGCATGCATGCATGTGCTCCCTCTTGAAACACCCATGCAATGCAGGTTCCTGCCTGCGAGCTTCTACAGCCCTGCGAGACGAATATATAGTGAATGTGTGATCTATACATGCCATGTCATCTGCAGTTTCAAAGAAGCACACATGCGAGCACTCCAGAGTGCCAACCGGCTGGATCAAAACGAATGCCCCCTGTCGGTACATAGTGCCAATTAAAGTATATAGTGTGTAGCATGCTACATATACACCAGCACCATGTCAAGGCAGACTGTGGAATCCACCGAACATAGCAACACAAAGAAAGCTTCAGGCTGCCGAACCTATAGCAACACCAAGAAAGCTTCTTATACCTGCGACATGCACTCGACCGTCCATATCGACTTCTGCGGTCGCCAGCATTTTCCTTGAAACTCCAGCCACGTCTTTCTGTCAAGACAAAGTCCATAGCTCCACACGCGTACACTGACTGCATGCCAGGCAAGTACATGTGCACTCACTGGAAAGATCCTGTATATCCCTCCGACCGTAGCATTGGGCAACTTATCCGTTCACACAGCTGCAGTCAAAGTGTATAAGAGCCAAGGAACTTCGAGAAGGTTGCACTGGGAGCTCGCAGTTTGCAATTGAGGCCATAAGGGGCTCTGTACATAGAAAGATAGATATATATATATATATATATATATGTATATATATATATATATAATCAACTATATATAGTAGCCCCAATAGACCCCTGTGTGACACATCTATATATATATATATATATATATATATATATATAGATGTATATACACACTTCATATATATATATATACATATACATACATACATATACAGGTCGCAAACCACAGACACACATATATATTTATACACACATATCCCTGCAGCAGCTCCCAGTGTCATGGACTTTGCACAGCAAAGCCTGTGTCGGCTCAGATGCAAAAAGGCCCGGCCCGATTCGTCGCTCTCTGCAACCTGACTTTGTGGGCTGTAACTTATAAGATACGAGCCCACACACAGTAAACCCCCAAAAACCCTGTGCCGAAAGTGACCTATAATCATGAAGATGAAAGTCTACACAGGGCTGCAGGTTTCTGGGTTTGGGTGTAGAATACATCTAGAGGGTATATGCATGTCTGCATGTACAGAATGCTCCTGATGATTCATGAGGATGATGGCATGCATGATGATGGTCCATGATGGTGTGACACATCCACATGACTCCCCAAAGCCGTGAAGCCCCGATGTGTATGTATGTATACATACTTATAAAGAAAGAAAAGATGTTTATTTACATGTATTTATAAACACATATAGGACACATGTATACATGTATATGTATATATACATGACACATATATATATATATATATATATACATGCAACACTTTACACGGATAGATCCATGCCTGCAGTGCAATATTTCCTATATATATGTCCTATGCGAAACCAGACCCTGCCCTATGCATGAACCTGAGATGCCTTTATAGAATCGCACAAACACCATGATATACCTAATAGTCCATAGAGATACACCATATACACACACACCCGAAGGGATCAGCTGGACTTTTGGTGCCCATCCAACCCGTCGGCCCGGGCCGAAGCTGCACGTGCACCGGCCGGCACAGCTGCACTCAGACCCTGCAAGGCCTTGAAACCCTTTTGCCGGAGAAGCTGGGAACAGGTTTGAAGGTGCCAGGTGCTAAAGGGTGAAGGCAGGACAACCAGGCAAGGCTTGTGTACTAGAAAATCGCATTTTTATCAATTGATAAATCCGGCTCGACCCCACGGACCCCAGATTTATAGATCGATAAAAGTTGGTAGGCAAAACCAACCCCAGATTTATAGATCAATAAATCTGGACCCAATTCTAGCTAGAAAGCACAACCATTTTTATCAATCAATAAATCTGGGCTTCCATCCCCGCAACAATTTTTATCAATCGATAAATCCGGGGTTGAACCACTAAACCGAAGTTTATCAATCTATAAAAACCTGGTTCCCGTGCTTCAGGCAGGCTTCGCTCGCGAGGGACGGAACTACCCAGCAAAGTCAACTGGTAGAGGCCGGCTGGCCCAGGCAACGGATGGCATCAGTAGGTTTGTGGCTCTTCTGGCGGGGCCTTGAGGCTGTGTGCACAGGGGTTCAAAGAGCCCTTGGGACTGCATCCGCTGCCCATGCCCAGCCAACCCAATTTCAGCGGCCACGTGGCCGACTCAGGGATCATCAGGAGTCCTGATACAAACACAGCAGCAGGGCATGCAATGCTCGCTGCTAGTGCATGCTCATGTGTCCTTCAAGAAATGATCCACCAACTTCGACAGGGTCTCCGTGGATCTCGAGACCTCATGTGCAGAATCGGGGTTTACATTGTATGGTTTGGTGCACACTGTGATATAATCGCAGCAAAGTTGCTGTTTGCCATGCCAAGTTCGTGGGCCCTTGTCCCCGGCTTCGTGCACGAGTGCGGCCGCCACCTGCCACGTGCACGTTTTTTTTGGGAGCAAACAAAGGCCTGGGTGAGGCTCCAGCCTGGAGGGAGCCAGGTCTCGGTCTCGGTACAGTAGTACCATCCACCGGCCCGGTACCCACGGCCGTCCTTGTCCTTCTGCACCATGGCAGCTGGCGGCGGCGGCGGTGTCGCC
The DNA here is from genome assembly GCA_905221615.1 of Symbiodinium sp. CCMP2592. Classification (NCBI taxonomy): domain Eukaryota; class Dinophyceae; order Suessiales; family Symbiodiniaceae; genus Symbiodinium; species Symbiodinium sp. CCMP2592. The sequence continues at coordinate 1,014,739 of CAJNDT010000624.1, read as the reverse complement.
GCCGACGAGGATGCCTTTGAAGCCTGTATATGCATGCGACATGCAATGACACTTCCGCTGAACACCTCTGCCACAGTGCATGCCTCCTTCGGCACCGGTGCCGGTGGCGGGGGCGGTGTCCACGGCATTCCGGATGTCTTGGCCTGGCATCAATGTGGCAAGCCCCCATGCACACACGTGAAAAAAAGCGCCTTCTTCAGGGGCGGCGGCATCGCCGGCTCCGATGGCTTCATGTGCCCCTCCATTTGTGTGCCCATGCATGATTTGGTTTATGAAAGGAACAGGACAACAACGGAGTAATGCTGGCCTTTGCCTTCATCTCCGGTCGCTTCTTGGACTTGGGCTTCGGCTTCATGAAGTCCTGATTCTCTTAAAAGCATGCAAGGAAGCCCATTATGCAAGAGACGACCGCCGCCTTGGTGGGAAGGGGCTCGCATGTGACCTCCACCATCGTATCATCCTGCAGAATCGAATGCATGATGTTGCACAACATTAAACCTGCTACATGGCAGTCCTTGGCTGTCTCAGCCGGCTCCTCGTCCTGCAGATTCGAATGCATAATATTGCACAAAATTAAAGCTGCGACATGGCAGTCCTTGGTCTCCTGAGCCGGCTCATCCTCCTCCTGCAGATTCGAATGCCCTCTGCTGCACATATTTACATCTGTGAACTATATAGCAGTCCTTGGTGCCCTCCTTGGCCGAATTTTCCTCCTGCAGATTCGGAAGAGCAATGTTGCACATACTTGTGTGTAAAGTGGCAGTCCTTTGCCAGCCCCGTAGCATCGATCTCCTCACACCAGATCGAAACACACCGAAACACACATGAAGTTCACTTCTTTGCTCTATGGGCCTGGAGCAGAAGCGAAGCCGGGACCCACTGGCCATCCCAATCCTGGCACATCCAGCCTGCCGAGACTGAGATAGCATATATAGGCTCGGGGTTGGGGGTTTTCATGTTTGATAGAAGGCTTTTGGCCTTTGTGGTTGTGCTGTATATAGTGTGTATATATAGTATATAACATATATGTATGTATGTATATATATAGATATATGTATGGGCATATATATATATATATGTATACGAAACATACATATATATATATATATGTATATAAACCTATATACATATATATATATATATATATGTCGCACATTCATACATACATACATACATATATACATACATACATACATACATACACACATACATGTGTATACAGATGTGTGTGTGTGTGTATGATATGTATGTATGTATAAACACATGCAAAAGTGAGGAACCTGAGCGCCTTTTGTGTGTACACATGCTGCACACCTACATTATATAGATATAATATATACATACACATATATATATACGTGCATATATTGATTTTCCGTCTAACACCATATATTATATAAACCATACACCATGAACCCATATATACCCTAAACCCGAAACCCTTGAAAACACAACCCTGTAAAAACCTGCATGCCTTCGTGGGGTGGTGTCTCCTCGCGGCTGTCGTGCTTGTAGAGGAGGTTGCCTGCAGAGAAGAGACGATGAAAATGTGGGACAATGGCACATCCCCGGCCTAACATGTCCAGGATTCTCCACTTCTTCTTCTGCTTGTGCCAACCGAGGATGGCTGAGCTGTTGCTCCATGTGGCGTCCTGCATGGAATAAAAAAGGATGCCCTTTTTGGTTTAAAGGGCCTTATAAGGGAACTGTCCTCGTTCGGCAGCAACACCTCCAGGAGCCCGCACCGTTCAAAGGCCCACCATTGCGGTGAGTCCTGACCAGCACACACATCTTTTTGGTTGCATGGGAGACAGGAACCAGGCCTCCTCCACATCAGGGCCGATCATGCAGCTAAAGCCCGTGCACGACATGGTCAAAACGGGCTACAGCTGCACACCCACAAAGCTAAAAGCCTGAGCCACATGTTGCAACCGATATACATGAGAAGAGCTTTGCACATGCACACAACCGAGCACCACGAGGAAGCAAGCACTTGCAGCAACCGGCATATTTGGCACATGAAGTTCCTGCATGCCAGCGAGAGAAAATTATGCGACATGTGCATACATGATATATGTTCCTGCCAACGAGCAAATTGCCCTGCTGACGAAAACCTACTTCCTGTAGGCCTTGGCCTTTCTAGGCTTGATCGTCTTTCGTGGCTTGGCCTCAGAATGCTTGAAGCTGGTCTGGATGTGCTTCACGACATCGTCCTTCAGTTCCAGCCACATAGTCCGAGTGCCCACCCCCTCGAACAAAGTTCGGCATTGGACCTTGTTGCCATCCTCGGTCTCGCCGGGCAAGTGAATCTGAATGCTGTGGGGTGCATAAATCTCATGCTTCGGTGTAGCTTTGAACTCCTTGGTTTTCTTGGTCTTCTTCTGGGCCTTCTCCGGCTGTGGGGCTTCGTCATTCTCTTCATCCTTGAGTCTTTCGGAGATAGCCTCGTTGAATGCTTCTTGGCGACGGGCCAACATGTTCTCGAAGAAAGGTGTGTCGAGTGACAAGTTTTGATTGTCCGTATTCTTCCTCAGATCCAAGCCCTTGCCGTACACGAACCGAAACAATCCTCGATCCCACTTGCTCACTTTGAACCATGTGACTCCCTCGGCCGTCTTTTGTTCCGGGATCCAAGTGAGCCCTGACCCGTATGTGACGATCTGTTTTGTCACCACCGTGGGTGCGGTCATCTCCTCATCTTCATGCTCCGGCTCCATGCTGGCAAAGCTACGAAATCACGGATGAAGCTGGAGCTGCAAAACTTCGTGAATGACATGCAATCATGAATGCCATGGCTTTTGGCGCTTTTACATGCAATCGTGCTCGCAGTCATGCACACTTGCACACATACACGGGCTCGGGCATCTTTCCTGCAGGCTGCAAGTGCATGTTCTTTCATGAGCAGCACAGCTGCAAAGCAATGAAGGAAGTGCCCGTGAGCTCAAATGGCATGACATGCATCACATGGGCTTCAGGAGTCTCCCGGCTTCTTGGAGCAGATTCGCTTCCTTGGCGGGGTCTCAGCCTGCAATGCCTCGACGTGCACCGTCTTCTCGGCCTTTGGCATATAGAGCACATCGTCCTGCTGCAGGTCCAGGGTGTTCTTCAGGATGGGGAGTTGAACCTTCTTGTCTCGATTGGACTTGACATGCGAAACCTCGCAATTCCAAGTGTCACTCAAAAGAAGCGGCTGCACAAGGAATGCAGGATTGATGAAGCCAGCATCCCCTTCGGCTTTCGGAATCTGAATGAACGAAACAATCCAGAAGAAGTAGTCACTCATGGGGGTGATGATATCGAAAATCGCATCCTCGGGCTTCTTCTGACCGTGCTTGATCGTCAAACCCATGGGGACCATGATGAGCTTGTTTTTCGGGATGAATGCCGTGGCTTGGACTGACTTACGAGGCTTCAAAGTGACCATGAGCTTCTGCAGCATGGGATTCGTGCTGTGCTTTTGCATGAGCTCATGCATGTCCATGTGCAAGCATGCCAACAGCATCTGTCGCTCGTATTCGGGGAAGTTCAAAGGCGAATACACCGACAAGTCATTCACCGTCTGGGGCTCCGGCTTCGGTGTGAAGACCTGCCAGTCCCCTGCGAGAAAGCTGTCGATCGACACCCGCACTACGGAGCCCGAGGGCTGCTTCAGCTTGACACGGCCAAGCTCCATCGCCATGACCTGGCCAGTTTCCTGATCCGCCTTGCGACGGACATGTTGGCCGACTGAAAAGCCGGACTCGGCCAGCATCTGCGCTGAATCCTTCACCGAGCCGTCGGAGCTCAGCTCCCTCATGATAACCTTGGGTGCTGCCACCTGTTTGGAACCCGATGCCTCACCCGAATCTACGACCTTGTGTGCCGCCCAGGGCCCATTCAGGTCTGTTTTGAGGATGCCTTCCAAAATCAGGACGAGGTCATGGGCGAGGGATTGGCTTGTCTTATACTTCTTCAAGTCTTCACCGGGCAACATCACATTCAGGGTGAAGGCAGCCAAGGACATGTCCCCATAGGACAAGCAGGTCTGCACTTCGGGTTTCATGAGAAGCTCTGCACCATCCGGCAGGGCCGTCACAAGCTTTCGCCACGTGCTCATGATGGTGTCTGCCTCCTTGACAGAGGCCGTTGAATCCTTGTTCAACATCTTCTTGCACTCGGCAGACCCCACAGCTTCTTTGCAGTATGCAAGCTTCACCTAAGAGCAGCAGCAACAACAACAACAACTAGCAACCTCGGCCTTGCAATCCCATATGTGACCTGTACATGCATGCATGCTTATGAATCAAGTGGCCATGGCATGCCGGAACCGTGGGAATTGGTTGGAACCTTTGACATCGGCACTGACCTTCTCCCAGAAACCAGGTCCCAATGAACGTGTGCTGGGGGAATGCAACCTAACGAAGGTTTCAGTCTCGTTGAGCAAGAACGGATCTGTGCCACCCGCAGTCTTCAACACGAAACTGTAAAGATGCGGCATGGACTTGCCATGCACGGACTTCCCCGTGGTGACTTTGCTCTTCAGTGCCAGGAAGTCCACAGAACCCTGAGAGCTCATCTGGACCCAAGTCTGATGCAGCCGTCTCATCAGTTGGAGCTCGTGTTCGCCACGGTGAAGTGTGGCGTTTCCCATCCTTTGGACAAGTCCCAACAGCTGCGGCAGCTGGGCAGCGACGTGCTTTGACAAGATCTTCCAAACGACTCCTTCGCGAACCGCCCTCGCGAAGTCCGGATCGTGCTTGCGAAGCAACTCCATGCTGAGTCTTCCATCATGACACACGGTCTCGTCTCCTTCATGCATGACCTCATAGTGGAAGCACCGCAAGACCGAGTTTGTGTGTGACCCTGCCAGGGAGAGTGCTTTGATCATCGTGGGCTCCAGGGGCCCACAGCGATCATGCATGCTTTGGAAGAGACGGACATTCCAATCGATGTCCTCTTGCCCAGTTGGCTCATGGGCGATGGCCTGGACCCTGGCATCAAGCCAGCCGGCTTGAACTATGTCGCCCAGAAGATCGTGGACATCTACGGGATTAATCCCGCTCCCGTCGCGGTTCTGGGAACTGATCCCGACCATGGTCGGTTGAAGCTGCATCGTGTAGACGTGGCCCTGCGACTCAAGCTGGCTGATAGCCGCATGCACCGTCTTTACAAGTCGATCGCCTTCTTGCACCTGTGCCAGCTTCAACGAGATGTCCGCAACGAGATCAGCAGACAAAGCCATGCTGTGTTTCGGAAGCGGTCGGTGTGTGCGTGCAGTGAGTGCTGTCACAGCCAAGATGCTGCATGCAGATATGAACTGTCAGTTTGAAAGTCATACAAGAATGTCGTGACAGCCTGCCGGCGAGCAAATTGCCCTGCACGACGACTTCCTATATACACATGCAGGGCATCGTATACCACTGCATGTACACGTGATGCAAAGACTGCAAGTGTATACACATACATGCAAACACTGCATGAAAGCTGCAAGCATCACTGCATGTCTCTCATGATGGGAGTCTCGACATGGCCAAACATGCTCGGAACACTGAACTCATCACTTGCAAAGAAGCGGGGGGCGGAAGCACCTTTCGATGCCGTCGACGTCGGCAACCACCAGCTGCACCGACCTGCAAATGCTTTGCCCCGATGAAGTTAGGGTACTTATATAAGTACTTATAAATGACTTAGATAACCGATATAACCGTGTCCAAGTACTTATCTTCCACTTACAGCATTTGTCCCAAGTCAGTTATAAATGTGCTAAGTGCTTATTAACTCAAACAACTACTTATAACCACCCTCGCTCACTTACTAAGTTCAAAAACACACTTACCCAACATGGTACACTTATAAGTCAAGATAGCCCGATTATAAGTTCACTTGCAGGCTTTACTAACCACCGCAAACCGCCCATTCGGATACTAAACAACACGATCCTTCAAGTAAGGCTCCTACATTATGGCACCCTTATAATCAAAGCCCATATAGTAACCCTTCTAGACCCATTTAAAGGAACCCTATTCTAAATATTAAGGCCCCTACATTAGGGTCTCGGGTTTCTCCAAGTGTCGTGTAGAAGGGTGCCGTGTGAGCTGCGCTGATTCCGAGGCACCACCTTTCGGGTTCGAGGCTCGTAGGGCCTAGGCTTTAGGTTCAGATGTTAGGGCTCATAGGGATTAGGGTTCTAGGGTTTAGGGTTTTAGGGCTAAGGCTTTAGGGGTTTAGGGTTTTTGGCTTTTGGGTGGTTTGGGTTTCCGGTATTTTTTTGTGCGTGGTCCTGGCGGGCTTAAAGGGTCTTGTCAAGGCAGGTTGAGCTTTGCGCTGGTAGCCGTCAACCCTATGCCGGTAGCCCGCAAATGGACAGTTCTGTCGCATAAGTGTATGGTGGGGTTCTAGGATGCCCAGTAACCAAGGAATGACAAGGGCTCCCTTTTTAGTATTGGGTAACTTTATGAGGAACCTGGGACTACAAAAAGGGAATCAGGGTAACACTGGGCATCCTAGGGTTTCAAGTAGAAAGGGTGCTACAATCCTCCGAAGCCTGGAACTCAGGAAGCCCCTAATTCAAATCTTGAACCTGGACCCTAAGGAACCTGCCTTTTTAGGGTTCCCTAATATGATTTCTTTTATAAGTCCTTAAAAAGGTAGGTTACTTGGGGTTAGGGAAACCCTAGGTAGCCCGAAACGCCCCGACTTGAAATATTTCGAACCTGAATCTTAAGCTGACCCCGAAGCCTTGTACTGCCTAAGCCACCCAAACACCAAGACCCTGAACCCAGAAGTCCCCACTCTCTCCAAACAGAAGAGCAGGAAGTCCCGACAAAGTCCTTGCACTTGCGCTCGCTTCTTAAGTGGGCCTCAGGTTGGATGGGGTCGAGCTCCGGCAACTGTGCGGCTTCCAAAAGCGCGCCTTGGGCGGTGGAGATGACGGGTTCGGGCCATGGGTTTACTTTAGGCTAGGATGCCCAGTAACCTAGGAATAAAAAGAGTTCCCTTTTGGTATTGGGTAACTTTATAAGGAACCTAGGACTACAAAAAGGGAATAAGGGTACTACTGGGCATCCTAATAGGTGGGTTAGATTCTTAGGGTTGGAGTCTAGGGTAGGGCTTATCGTGTTTAGGGTGGGCTTAGTTTAATGCGCAGACCTTCCAGGATCCCTTAAACACAGGATACAACCTTAAATTATCGGTATAGTTCTTAATTAAGGGATTTTGGAAGGTCTGGGGGGGGGCGCTTGTGGGGCTTTAGGTGTTGAGGGGTGGGCATGGACGTCGGCTCACGCCTCAAAGCCGATCCCGGAGCGATGACTTGGGGGACCGCAGAGGCTCAAACCTACACAACTTGAGGGTCCAAAACTTGGGTTTAGTATAGTAGTTGTGTAGGATAGTGGTTGGGAGAGCATACGATTAGTACCTATAGCTCTCCAGGCTGATATGTGTCATGCTTATAGTCTCCATTCTACTTCCTTTTTGGATTACCTTATAGGATCCTAACGATAAACCTGGTTAAACCAAGAAAAGGAACTACAAGGATGGAGCTGCCCGATGTTCCAGCAAATCCTCGATCAGCCTCGAAGAGCAAAAGTAGCAGATTGCCACAAAGCTCTAAGAACCCTGACCATAAAGCCCTAAACCCTTAAACCTCTAAACCCTTAAACCTCCAAACCCTTAAACCCCCCTATAAACCCCTATATAAAACCCTAAATCCCTGGCCAGGGAAAGTCACTCAAAGATGCCAGCTCCCGGCAACGTACACAGGAAGGGCTTGCGGGCCCTGAAAACTACAAGGCATAAGGTCTCACAAGCCGGGGGGTTTGGGTTCAAAGTGCAGGGACTCCAGCATCCTTGCTTGAAGGTATTCCCTAAAGTCCAAAAGCCTAGCAAAAAGTAGAGACACAATTTCTACTGTTGGTGGCGGTTCCGGTCTTCTGTCAGAGATATAGAACCCCAAGATTTAGCGTGCAGGGTTTGGAACGGGAGTCGGTGAACTGACACCCAACTAGGACCTAAAACCGTGGAAGCAGGCGGGGGCACGAGGATCATGATGCTCGAGCGACGACATGGGAGGTCGGTGCTGAAGAGCTTCGGGTTTAGGAATTAGGGCTGCAACAACCCGAACCCTCAACCCGTCGAGTCACGGATGTCTTGTTTCTTTTGCTCCTTCTTCTTCTTGTCTTTCCCCGTGTCCTGAGCCAACAGTGCCGGAGTGGTCTTGTCTGTTGATGGCCAGTACGCTTCTGCTGAACTCTAAGAGGCCACTCATGATGATTCCCCAAAGTGAAACGAATAAACTCAGCATCTGCAGCGGCACCGCTAGTGACTCCTCTGACCGAGAGCAGCAACAAGCTTGCTAATAAGGCATCTGCATATGTCATAACGTCATACCTGGACCCTATAACTATAAAGTTTAGGTAGCCTTATGATAAACTCCGAATATACTTGCATAAGAAGGGAATGTTATCCGGGGTTGAGGTAAGCAAGATTATGACGAGCCTGGAGTCTGCAGTATCTTGAGAGGGCTTTGGGGTCCAGGGAAACGTCCACAGGCAGCAAGAGCCGTTCGTGGTACACAATCCCCCAATGTAACAGACCGTAACGTCTGATACCAGCGGTGGCTGTACCCATCACATCCGAGATTTGCCCGTTTTGAAGCCCAACCGCCCTGAAATCTAAACCCGGACAGAACACCACCAACGCTGAGCCCGTAAAGTTCAACCACCCGAGCCGGATACGCCCCAGAGCAGGTCCTCGCCTCAGCTCAGCCTACTATAGGGCCTTAATAATTACCTTTTATTTGTAGTACGATGGGCCCCAAACCCTATTCTAAATATTAAGGCCCCTATATTACTCTAATTAATAAGGCCCCTATATTACTCTAATTTATTAAGGCCCCTATATTATTCTAATTATTAAGGCCCCTACATTACATCTTCAGCCGTTATCAGCCCTAATCACTGCCCCCCGGTCCTCATACCAAAACCCGTTTAGCCAGAAGCCCTTGCACCCTTTACGATCGGAGGCCTCCAAAGGTAGGATGAAGGTAGGTGGGATATTCCCAAATAAGAGTCCTTATATGAGGGATCCTTCATCCTACCTACCTTCATCCCACCTTTTGAGGCCTCCGATACGAGTGGTCTTGAAAGCCACTTGCGGCATGAGGCCGTTACCTGCAAGTAAGGCCAAGCGTGCCTCGCGGAAGTCTGCATAGGTTTCTATAAGTTCCCATTTCGAAACTCCTGTAAGGTGCAAATGTGGTTACTTATATCGGCACTCTCAGAGTTTACTTCGAACTGTTTCTTATAGAGCCCCTTTAAAGGAGCCCTTATAGTACCCTTATAGTAACCCTTTAAAGGAACCCTTATAGTACCCTTATAGTAACCCTTTAAAGGAGCCCTTATAGTACCCTTATAGTAACCCTTTAAAGGAACCCTGAGGTACCTCGCGTATCCCCGGGCTAGGGCACCCTTGTCCTTCTAGGAATAATAGACAGAGCCCTATACCTATATCCCTTAGTAGGAATTATTTGAGAAGGTCTACTAGCCGGTCTGTTTAGTCTTTTGGGGGAACCCTAAACCCTAAACCCTAAACCTTAAACCCTAAACCCTAAACCCTAAACCCAAAAAGGACAAGGCCGGGCTAGGGCACCACACCTGATTCGCCTCCGCCGGCTTAAGTGCCGCTTTCCGCCGGCGCTTGACCTTCACAGGAAACAGGGCTTAGGGGTTTAGGGTTTGGGGCATAGGCTTTAGGGTTCAGGGTTTAGGGTTGAGGGTTTAGGGTTGAGGGCTTAGGGTTTAGGGTTGAGGGTTTAGGGTTGAGGGTTTAGGGTTGAGGGTTTAGGGTTTAGGGCGGGGTTAAGAGTCTTTTTTGTTTTTTTTGAGGGCCTTTTTGCAACTGCATTAGTCTTTAGGGTTTAAGAGTTTAGGTTTTGGGGTGTTCGGCGGTTTAGGGTTTTGGGTAGGAATCCAGAAACAGCGTTGGGGCTGGGTTTAGAGTCTAGGGGTTAGGATTTAGGCGGTTTAGGGCCTAGGGTTTAAATTTAGGGTGTAGGCTAACGCATTAGGCAATAACGGTAAACGGAAGGCGTTAGCAGCTAATTTAACATTCTGTTCGCTAAGAACGGAAGCCATCGGTGTGGCCTGTGCGGCTGTTCCTGTTACAAAGGCTTTGAGGGTACCACGACCAGCAGGGCAAACGGAGCATCACATCGCATTCTGAGCTTTGATCGCCATGGGCAGTTGGCGGGTCTAGCAGTGCATATTCTACTGTAGGGCTTAGGCCAGGCGAACGTCAAAGTTCTGGTAGCTAGAGACTCTCTTGAGCCTCGGCCCAAACCAAACCCACGACATATTACCTGAGACCTCAATGTACCTATACTGAACTTAGAACCCTAGCAACAATTATAATTTTAGCTGTTATAGGGATTATAATAAGCAAAAATACAAATCATTTCTAAGTACCCCTAAGATACCTGAAACCTCAATGTACTGGCGCAAAACGCAACCAAGGGGCCGCGCTTAGGGTAGAAAATGACTACCAGTGACTACCACTCTGGATGCTACAGCGAATAATTTTGTCTTTGTGGCAACCCGACCGCTGAAGCCCTAGACCCCAAAAACCTCAAGCCCTATATCCCTACTGTACATCCGAAAACCCCAAACCCCTACAGTTTGAAACGCCCCGCCCGAACTACACCCCAAGCCCTATAACCCCGGACCCTAAGCCCCAAAAGCCTAAACACATAAACCCCGGACCCTGAACCTTTGCAGGATGCCAGAAAGGTGCGCTTCAAGGCAACCCCAACAGGGAACACGTGCAGGTTCATGGGTAGTGATAAGCGGGGTTCTAATAAAGCCCCTAATGCAAGTATGGGCTGTAAGTATAGTTTCCCCTACTTATGACCCCACGTATAACTACCCATGAAGGCTAGCCTATCTTTTGAAGGACATAAAAAACAATATATATATATATATATATATATATATGTATATATATATATATAGAAACCATATTAGGGAACCCTAAAAAGGTAGGTTCTTTGGGTCCAGGTAAGAAGGGACCCCAAAAGGAACCCTACTATAGATCTCCTTACAGAACCGTACTATAGATCCCTTACACCCTTACAAACCCCGTATAGTAGCCCTTATAGATCCCCTTTATAATAGCCCTTAAGGACTCCTTTTTTCTCGGATCCACTTAAGGACTCCAAAAGGAAGCCTAAACCCTTAAAACCCCTAAACTCCCCAAACCCCTTATCACTATAGGCGGGGCCTTCACAACTAGAATAGGATGTTAGGTCCCCAAGCACTATACTAGGTAAGACGTAAACTAAAAAGGGACTCCAAAAAGAATCCCTTATAGTAGCCCTGATAGATCCCCTGATAATAGCCCTTATGTCGCCCTGTAAGGTTCCCTTTCCGGACCCCCAAACCCAGACCCCCGGAGGATCTAGAAAGTAGATTCCCCAAGTTGGGGCCCTATGCTACTAAGGGTACTTTATAGGAACTCCCCCTAAGCCTTAAACCCTAAAACCCTAAAGATCCCTTAAAGGGACCCTTAAAGGAACCCCCATTAAAGGATCTACTTGTTGGATCCTTTCCGGGGGTCTGGGAAGGGACCCTACTATAGATCCCCTTACAGAACCCTACTATAGATCCCTTTTAATAACCCTAAACCCTAAACCTAAACCCTAAAACCTTGAAGGTTCCCTTTCAGGACGGCAAAAGGGACCCCGGTGCACCTGCCATGTCGCCACCGACTCCAGGCTCGAGCTGGCTCCTAGGTTAGGAAAATGAGTTTTGGGTTTGGGGGTTTGGGGTTTAGGGGTTTGGGGTCTTCGGGTTTAGCGGTCTTTGGGGTCTTGGGGGTTTAGGGGTTTTAGGGT